>JAWDJV010000248.1:0-25582 GCA_033119285.1 Teratosphaeriaceae sp. CCFEE 6253
AGAAAGCGATTGGTCAGGCTCTTGCCAGCCGACCTGCACCTCCCAGGTACCCGTTCACCACCGACGTTACCTCCCTGGCGCTGCCGCCGGCGGTGACACGGGCTCGCGTATGATGGATGACGGCAGGACACGTCGCGGCGGCGTGCAGTGCAGGTCGTTGCGGAGGGCCTTGCTGTCACGCACGTCTGCCCAATCGAAGCTCCCCAAGCTAAAGTCGTGTCCGCGACCAGCCAATGTGTCTGCCTCGTCGGGGACATCCCCAGCCGGATCCAACGCCTCCAACACAGTCCACTCTTTACGGCGCGGCTAGGCTTCCTCCGGGCACGAGGCGTGGTTGAGCAAGCCATGGAATGCCTGTCGTTGCTTGTCGGCGATGTGCTGCATCATCACCCGCATCTCGAGACTTTGGTCGAATCGCGAGAGTCCCGGGACTTTTGGGTGTGTGCGTTCACGCGATTCTGCCAATGGAGGCGCCTCGAAAACAACGTCACCTTCCACGACAGGAGAGGCATGCGAAGGAGATCCGGCGCTCTCATGCCCACAGACGCACTCTTGACATCTGCACGCTCATGGCAGCCGTTCCGTTGTGCTACTCGAGCCACCCATCTACATCAGCTGGGCCGCTCAGCCGTCAATGCCTCTCTGGGACCTCACTACGCTATCCATGGTTCCCCGGCTGACAGCTCACCTCTGCTCGATCATGCCTCTCCCGTGGACGAGGGTACCATGCGCTCACCCTCGACTCTAGCTTGACCTGTGCCAGCCGAGCAAGAGTCTCGGCATCATGTGCAGCGCGCATATGACCTCCGCTCCCTGCAGCATCAACCCGCCCGTCAGCTAGACTGTCGCCCATATCGGAGTTGACCCACCAATGCCGCATGAGCGGCCCTTCCAGCTCTGCTCACCAGCGATGCAGCTAACCCCTAGCTCTACGGGGAGACCAATGGCGGCTCTTTCTGCTCGTCTAGACTTCGCCATGGCCGGAAGACTCGGCGGGATATCCCTCGGCCCTGCCTGGCCAGACGCCATTTTCTTTGCCGATAGACACGCGGATCACCGTTTGCGAGCTTGATCACAGCTCTCATGCAGCTCTATCACTCCGACTACTGCCGTTCCGCATGAGAGATGGTGTGCTCGCCGTCGCCGAGGAGATGGGAAGAATGTCAGCGGACATACAAAGTCGGACAGTCTCTCAGCTTACTCCATCGTCCTCACTCCTGCCGTTTGGCACTGTCGTCTTAACACCAAGATCTTTCACTACTCTCTGCGCCGCTCACTCGCGAGACACATCGTCAATCATGTCTACATCCTACTACCAATACCAACCCCTGCCGACTGCCTCCTTGCCACTCACCATCCCTAGCAAAGGCGCCCAGCAGGCTTTCACGCCACGTCACGTACGCAACTCTTCGGGTCATAGTCAGCTTTCGGCGTCACCGCCGGAGCGCCCAGAAAGCGTTTCGACGTCCGGCGCTGGCCTGTACTCTGCGGCCTCCAGCAGCTATGCTGGCAGCGAGTATGAGGCATCAACGAACGGAGCGACTAGCGTCGACCTGCTGGACTACATGAACGACAGGCTGTCACAGGCGTACAACCCGACACCAATGGACAGGAACCTTGTAAAGCAGGTGCAGCTGTAAGAACGCGCAGCGAGGTCAATTAATGTGAGGGATCTGACATTCTACAGTTCCGGCGAGTTGAATGCGAAGAATCGTGAGCTTCTGGCACTGCAAGCACAAGCCCGAGCACGCCTGGCCAAAACCCGCGCGAATTTTGGCGAAGGCATGAAAGCAGCCAAGGAAGTCCAGCGGGACCTCGAATGGACGCAGAAGAAAGTCAGGTACGAGGGCCCTGCGGTTCGCGACGTTCGACTGGTCACTGATCGGTGACAGCGCTCTGAACGCTCGCGCGGCACGCAAGTACCCGGAGCAGTATCAAGCAGCCAGCGCTCGCTATCCAGCGCCTTCCGATTACGAGTAGTCAACGTGGACACCAAGGGAGGATCCACGTGCTTCGATTCCGATTTATTGGACTCGGGGCCTGGCTGGTACTGCGGATTTGGCATGGCGTTGGAAGGACGTCTCAATAAGCTCATTAACGGCCAAGGGCTAAGCGCCTGTACCTTGCATCATTGTTGCTTATCGGCTGAGGTCAGTCGAAGCGCTGCAGTAGTCTCACGCCCATGTCGACTACCGACGTGGGCTGATTTGCCGATTCGCCGCAACGCCCAAGGGCTGGATCCACGCTCGCTGGACGAATGGGAGGTCCTGATGCGCAAATGCACTCGCTCAGCTCGTTCAGCCAATCCTAAGTGTGTCTCACTCCACGAGAGTTGCCTTGAATGTGCGTGTAGTATGGTCGCACCGCGTCAGACCCAGCCCGTTGAGGGAGAGGCCGCCAGTAGGGTGAGATAATCGATGTACAGTATGCCTGGTAGCCTGAGTCATCTGCGTGACGTTCCAGATCCGTGTTGTCTTGCATGCTGTGCGCGGACGGCCTCGGTCTCAATGGCGGGACTCTGCCGCACATAGCCTTGGGGACTGGTGCGCTCCGAGCGTCGATTGACGTGCGTACATCTGCAAGCTCACTGTCTGCAATGTTGTACAGGCCAAAACCCCTGCTGTACAGGCGGCTCGATGCGGCTTCGAAGTGTGTGCGTGACCGGCCAGGACTGTTTGCTGTCCCGCCTCCATGCTTCAAACCATTGCGCCTGTCCATGCTATCTTGAACCCGAAGTCCATGGTCTGAAACTAGGGTGGAATCAGGAAACATTGTGTGAGTGCTCAGCGTGAATCATTTCGGGATCTACAAGAGATGCGAACTAGGTAAGGCAGGGACACTTTACCGGCAGCACCTGATCGCACCCATGGCGAGCCTCAAGGACTCTGCCCTTCCCTAGCCCCAGTATTCGGTGTGATTTGGGCGTCAAATGGCTCAGGATTGAGCCGTCTTGGAAGGGGTATCTGGAGATACTGTGGAGCTATGCGGCCTCTGCACAAGCGCGGTCTAAGTGTGCTAGCATACAGGGCTTATAAATCGCCCTCAATGGCACCTACTGCACGCTCTTGTCGATGCTGGGCGTTAAGTTCTGGGCGAGGCTGCAGTCAGAAGCGTCATTGCTTGCAAATCGCGTAGGGTGAGGCGCTCGAGCCTCCGCGGTAGTACGACGAAATGGAGATAGGCATTCCAGGCTACATTACGCGTGTCGCGGGACGACATATACATGAAGGCGACATGATAAGTATCCGAGAGAAAGACGAAGTACTTGACACGATCTCTTCAACGGTTCCTCCAAGTTCATCACCAGCTTCACTAATACCACAGCCATGGCGAAAGACTGGGAGTTCACATCATACACCAAGACATACCATCGGGAGCAGTATCCGGCGATCGACCCGAAGAACCCGGCAAACTCAGCCAAGGGCAAGGTGGTGGTGGTGACCGGCGGCGGCTCGGGCGTCGGGTTCGGTATTGCAAACGCCTTCGTCGAGGCGGGCGCAAAGGCCGTTGCGATACTTGGTCGTCGCAAGGATGTACTCGAGGATGCGAAGGGCAAGCTGGAAGCAGCAGGCTCCTCGAAGATCCTCACCTTTCCCGCGGATGTCTCGGACGAGGAAGCACTGAACGACGCATTTGCAAGCGTCAAGGCAGAGGTTGGACCCGTAAGTGCAGTGATGGTGGCCGGCCTTGGACTCTGTCCGAGACAATCGCTGATCCTCACATCCACCGCTTGTAGGTCGATGTAGCTGTCGCCAACGCGGCCTACGTTCCGTGGGGTGCTCTGCTCACTGTTGACGTGAACGACTGGTGGAAGGGCTTCGAAGTCAATCTCAAGGGCACGCTCTTGACCTACCGCGCATTTGAGGCGAACAGGAGCAGCGCAAGCCCGACATTCATCAGCATCAACACCGGCTTCGGCCATATGGGCCCAGTGCCCGGGGTGTCCTCGTACGGCATCTCGAAGCTCGGCACGATGCAGCTGGTCTCCTGGCTGGCCAAGGAGAACCCCGAAGTCCGCGCTGTCTCTTATCACCCGGGTGTCATTGCGACATCGCAGCAAGCCCAAGACTCCGCCAAGGCGATAGGTCTCTCGAACGACGACAGTAAGTGGACTTCCGGGAGTGGACCTTCCTCCTGGTTCAACAACAAGTGCTGACCGGTCGTGCAGTGAGTCTCCCGGCCGGCTTCGCAGTGTGGCTTACGACCCCTCGCGCGGACTTCACGAACGGTCGCATGTGGTGGGCGCATTGGGACGTCGAGGAGTTGGAGGCTGTGAAAGATCAGATTCTAAAAGAGGACATCTTCGTCCCTCATCTGAAGGCGTTCCCTGATCAGACTTTCGCCATCAGCAGTATCGGGTAGCCGGCCTTGCGTAGCTGGTCTTCTCACAGACTGTGATGGAGACCGTCAAGTAGAGTAGCGAGAAGGCACACCCATTTCGCAGGCATGCGGCCATCCTCGCTCCTCCCCCACATCTCATCGCCGCTCTCCAGAATCCTCGGTGCGGCTGCACTACTCGTCGGCGCGGCTGCTTGTACATCAGTGCGCGCTCAGTCCATCGAGCGGGGATTCGAAGGCATTGCATTCGACAGAGGAGGTACACTGAAGGGCTGTCGGGGAAGGACGGGGGACGGCAAGCTCCGGGTGGAACAACAATTGCCGAGCTCTTCTCTCCCACTGCTTTACATCCTTCCTCCTCCGCCACCAAACACACTATGAAACGTTGACCCCACAGGATGACGCCCAAGCCGCAATCATTGTCGTGTATCTGGCACGCTAAGAGCCAGAGGTGTTGTACTCGGAGACGTATTCTGCCGCTCTGCTCGATTGTTCGCGGCGCTGGCCATCGCCTTTGGTCTGGCTCATCCGTGAACGATTTCGCACTCCTACAGGCACGGGACGAGAGCCGCACTGGCATGGCGTGTTAGTCGACAAGATGACGACCGCCCTCGACGCGTTTCGCGTTCCAGGTCTCTGCTTTCGGGAATGTCCGCAAAAGAAGAAGCGCCTTGGTCGGCGGTGCACTTCTGAGTCTCGTGGTCGTGCAGTAGCTAAGTCTCAGAGGGGCACACGGTCTTGCGGCATCGTGACGCACTCCTGCACCGTTGGATCTCGCAGCGGAGCTGGACGCGTTTGGTGGCATCGCGGCGGCGCCGGCTCTTTCTGGGGTCTTCACCCTTCTCAGCACTGCGGCGCCCAACTTTTCGACTTGTGTGACGGTTACTGGTACGGCAGTGAGCGCTGTAGGCACATTGACTCAGACGGCGGATGGGGCCGGGACATTGGGGGAGGGCGTGGTAGGAAGCATACCTGCTGCTTCCGCCTCTCCTTGAGATGGTCGAGGTGTTTAGATAATGTATAGGTCTGGTGAGGGCTAGATGGAGTGGGCGGTGTCCTTCTGATGCTTGACACTGTCGCTGACGATGTTGACGCATGGGATGACCATGAAGTTTGACGGAATTATCGCGAGCATCAAGTGTAGAGGTCTGAAAGAACTTGAGCTTTTCTTCATTTCCAGACAGACTTGACAACTGAGCAGGTTTCACCAGTACTCCATCTCAAGCCTTCTCCCCCTCACCGACAATTCCCTGCAAATTCTCCAACCACTGACTGAGGTACGCCGAGTCCACGAACTCCTTCGCGGACACGACCTGCGTGCCATCGTCCGTGAACGTCCACATCCAAATGGACTCCAGCACGAAGTCTCCTCCCGGCGTATTGGTCGAGGCAGTCTGCACCCAATGTGCGGTGGCTTTGTGAGCATCGGCGTCGTGGACGGTGGAGAGGTTCTCGATCTATGCATAGCGGATGATCTGGATCAGTATGCTAGGAGAATGGCCGCGAGAAAGAGTGCGCGAGGCGTACCTTGTAGCATCCTTGGAAGATCGGCGCGAGCCCGCCCATGCGCTCTTTGAACCCTACGTTATCTAGGACGGGCCAGCCGAGAGTCTTGGGTAGCAGTTCTTGCGTGGCGTCTGGGGTGCGCAGGGAGACTATGGCGTCCAGATCCCATGACTCTTCGGCTTTCCGGATCTTGTCGACCAGCTGTTTCTGGTTCTCGAGAGGTGTCAGCATGGTTGTTGATGTGAATTGTTGTATTTGGTGGGGAGGCGTGTAAATTGTTGATCAGGAGGAACGGCTATGAGAGGGATGGGCAGCAGTTTCGTCGCAGTACAACCGTCGAGCAATGGGATTTATACTCCCGTGTGTGGGTTCGGCTCTACGCCTGGGAGGAGTGTGTCAGGGTGGACGTAAGCGCCTCAGCTGAACGCTCCAAGAGACCATTCGGGAAAGTGGCTTTGCACTATCTCGCCGAGAATGCTCCTGTATCCTCGAACTTGGCTCGCCGAGTTCATGGAAGACGACGAGGATGTGATCGGCTCCCCCGAACGGGTCATGCTTGCGTTGTTGATGCTCACATTTGGTGAGACTATTGGAAGTGAGTTCGCGGCCGCTTCCGTTCGAGTATGCCTCAGGTGTTTACGCATATCATGGCAGCTACAACACTTGGCCCTTCAACAGCACCACATTACGGCGCATAACGTCTTGAAAGATCGGAGTGAAGACGTTACCGGACCGACCGATTTTCTCTTTCTTTGACGAACGCTGCGGCCTCTGCATCCACTCAATCAGGCCTTGAACTGGACCGAGCATTGACGGCTGGCGTTAGACCTGTTTCCATTGTTGGGGGACCCACCCGACAGCGGCTTCTCCCACTGGCATTGACCTCACCTTCCACAGTCGGCGACAGCGAGCACAGTGCCAAGCACAGTGAGGCAAGGCGCACTCACCCCCCTCAGGATCATGGCGACGCCACAGTATGAGGATGGCGTTCCCGATCCGGAAGGTGGGCAGTATGATCAGGATGGCGGAGACGATCAGCAAGCACAACAAGCGGCGGCAGCACCGGCAGCGGGTGGGAAGAAGAAGCGCGATCGGTATGCGGGCCAGGCGTACGAGTTCGGCGCGGGCGCAAATGCGGGGCTGGGCGGAGGACAGCAGGCGGGAGGACAATATCCCGGCCCCCCAGCACCGGCGACGGGAGGCTATGGGTTCCCAGGCCAGCAACAGCCAGCTCAGCCCTCATACGGTATGCCGCAGCAGCCTTCATACGGCGACCCAAATGTGCAGACACCAGGACAACAGCCTCAGTACGGTCAACCTCAATATGGAGCTCCGCAGGGAGGATATGAGCCGCCGCAGCCCGCGTACCAGCCTCAAGGTGCGCCTGGCCAACAGGGCCTCCAAGGCATAACGCAAGGGTTCCAACAGATGGGCGTAGGAAGCCAGCCGCAACCTCAGCAGCCACCAGGACAGCCTGCTATGCGATTGAACCCATTGGTGCCGGTCGATATCAGTATGCAGGGCCAGCCGTTCCACGTTAGCGACCTGGACCAGCCTCCGCCTGCTATTATACTACCTCCTAATGTAAGGACATTCTCAATCAACCATCATGGACTGTCTCTGACAACAATTCACAGTCCTCCGTCACCCCATCCCCCCACTCCAATTGCCCACCCAAATACGTCCGGTCTACCCTCAACGCCATGCCCACGACTGCGTCCCTTCTCAAGAAGAGCAAGCTCCCCTTCGCACTCATCATCCAGCCCTACGCCACCCTCCACGATTCCGAAGACGACGTCCCGGTCCAATACGACCAAGTCATCGCCCGCTGCAGACGCTGCCGCACCTACATCAACCCGTTCGCCAGCTTCCTCGACCACTCCCACCGGTGGCGGTGTAACATGTGCAATCTCACCAACGACGTCCCCCAGAGCTTCGACTGGGACAGCGTCAAGCAGCAAGCTGTAGACCGGTGGCAGAGGCCTGAGCTGAACTACGCAGTGAGCGAATTCGTCGCGCCGCAGGAGTATATGGTGCGTGCACCGCAGCCACTGATCTACCTGTTCCTGTTCGATGTAAGTTATGCGGGCGTGAGTTCGGGACTGCTGGCCACGGCTGCACGGTGCATACTGGAGAGTCTGGAGCGGATACCAAACACGGACCGCCGCACACGACTCGGGTTCATGGCGGTAGACAGCTCGCTGCATTACTTCCAGGTCCCGCGGGATGGGAGTGAGAGCAACGAGGCCAAGATGCTGGTAGTGTCTGACCTTGATGAGCCATTCCTGCCAACGCCGGAAGACCTGCTGGTCAACCTCTCGGAATGCCGAGCGAACATCGAGACTTTCCTCGAAAAGCTGCAGGGCATGTTCGCCACGACCACGAACCAGTCCTCGGCCATGGGCTCCGCGCTTCGCGCCGGCCATAAACTGATCTCGCATGTGGGCGGCAAGATGACCGTCCTCTCTGCCTCGCTGCCGAACATCGGCCACGGTCAACTGCAGATGCGGGAAGACAAGAAGCTGCTCGGCACAGGCAAGGAGTCCTCCCTCCTGCAAACCCAAAATGCCTTCTACAAGTCGTTTGCGGTCGAATGCAGCAAGACGCAAGTCAGCATCGACATGTTCCTCTTCTCCGCCCAGTACCAGGACGTCGCATCCCTGTCCAACCTGCCCCGCTACACCGGCGGGCAGACGTACTTCTACCCGGCCTGGAACGCGGCACGAACAGAAGATGCGGTGAAGTTCGCCACAGAGTTCAGCGAGTACCTCTCCTCCGAGATCGGGCTCGAGGCTGTTTTGCGTGTGCGAACGACTACGGGCTTGCGACCGAGCGCTTTCTACGGCAACTTCTTCAACCGCTCCAGCGATCTCTGCGCATTCCCCGCCATGCCGCGCGACCAGGCGTACGTGGTGGAGATCGCGATCGATGAGTCCATTACCAAAGCTTTCGCGTGCCTGCAAGTCGGCGTTCTCCACACGACGTGCAATGGGGAGAGGCGGATCCGCGTCCTGACTCTCTCCATACCGACAACGCAGATCCTGGCAGAGGTTTACGCGAGCGCGGACCAGCAGGCTATCACTGCTTACTTTTCGCACAAGGCGGTGGAGCGGGCGTTGAGTAGTGGGCTGGACTCGGCGCGGGAGAGCGTGCAGGGGAAGGTGATTGAGCTGCTGCAGACGTACAAGAAGGAGCTGGGAGGCGGGAACATGGGGGGCGGCGGGTTGCAGTTCCCGGCGAACTTGAGAGGGCTGCCTCTCCTCTTCCTTGGGTTGATCAAGAACGTGAGTCACCACGGCACTACGATATCTGTGTGGTGGGAGTACTGTGCTGATACAAGTCGTAGTTGGGCCTTCGCAAGTCCGCCCAGATCCCGACCGACCTCCGCTCCGCCGCGCTGTGCCTCCTCAGTACGCTCCCCTTGCCGCTGCTCATGCAGTACATCTACCCCCGCCTCTATAGCCTGCACGATATGCCGGACGACGCCGGTCAGCCGTCGGAAGCCAACGGCGCCATCGTCATGCCGCCCGCCCTGAATCTCTCGTCGCAAAATCTGGTTCCCTACGGCCTCTATCTTCTCGACGACGGACAGACGCAATTCCTCTGGCTCGGTCGCGATGCCGTCCCGGCCCTCATTGCAGATGTCTTCGGCACGGACGACAAGAACCTGCTCAAGCAAGGCAAGACCACGCTACCGGTGCTGGACACGGATATGAACGAGCGCGTCCGCGCGGTAGTGGAGAAGAGCGCGGATCATAGGAGTCTGGGTGTGGGGAGTATTGTGCGCCCGCCGATGTATCTGGTGCGGGAGGATGGGGAGCCGAGTCTGCGGTTGTGGGCGCAGACGCTGTTGGTGGAGGATCGGGCGGATCAGGGGGTCAGCGGGGCGCAATTCTTGGGGATGCTGAGGGAGAAGGTGCTGTCTTAGGTCAGCGAGAGTGGCGGGAGTGTAGTCGGATTAGGTAGAGTAGAGGTGTGAGGGCACCATACGAGTATGGTCACTTCATGCAGCCCGTCCATCTGAAACCCTTCAATCTCGCGTGTCAAGTAGTGAGTCACGTAGTGTGACTGCTGGCAGGTGTGACGCACCATCACGACTCAAAACTCACGGAGCAGGATCTATACATTGTGGACCTTCTATGTACATCGCTTGCCATTGCGGGAGTCTTTTGTTCCCAGACTTCACTTCAGCCCACATGCTTGGCGGCTCGGCGGCTAGCAAACCCAGCGATCATATTGCGCAACGAGCAACAATCTAGTACATACGGTCATGGATCAAAGAGTACAGGCCATCAATATAACTGGCTGTTCTCTCCACTGGCCGGGCCGTTTTGGGCGGCTCTAAGGTGGTCTCCGACCACCCCTTCCCCGCATTTGCGAGTTATGTTAGGACGACACCAACGTCACTCCCAACTCAGAAGTTTAGATCGAGAACGCTATATATACCAACGTGCTCTCTCTCTCGACTACATGTAGCTCTACCGGAACAGAGAGCGACACGACGTAGGTAGCAGAAAGGCGTGAGTCGACTGACCGAGAGCGTCGACCATTGGGCTGGCTCGTTTTGTTGGGAATCGGAATGTTCGCGGCGGCCTGCAGCATGGCCATGTTTGTCGGGGCTGTACACTTCAGTCTGATCAATCCGATATCCATCTAGTCCCTCTTATGCCCGACCTTTCCAATGCCCCGGAGCCCCCAGACACAAATCAGGAACGTGAGGCAGATGCAGGCAAAGCTATACCACCACGTAGCCCGGTAGCCATCCATCAGGGCCTCCGGACTCGCCTTGTCCGCGAATTTCGACTCGACCGTGACGGTCGACGCGATGACGGCCACCAAGGCGAGACCGACCGCTTTGCCGATCTGACTGACGGTGTTGAAGACGCCGCCGGCGAGAGCTTGCGTCTTGGCGGGGAAGACGGACGTGATGAGCAGGTTGGCGATGGTGAAGAGGCTGTCGGCACCGATCGGATTGAAGATGTTTGCCAGGAAGCCTGTATTATGTCAGCACGGGGTCTCCGGTTTAGTCGACGATACTCACCTGTCTCCCAGTAATTGCTGTGAGCAGAGGCGCCCACTAGTACCAGCGGTCCGACCACGCTCAGTGCAGTACCGCCCAGGACGAGGTAGTTGGCCTTGTACTTGTGCACGATCAGGCCCATGGCCACATTGCTGACTGTCCCGGATACGGGAGCCGGTAGGAAGTACAGCGAGGTCCGCGTCGCGCTCACGCGCTGCGCCTTCTGGAAGTAGAACGTGAGGATCGTCTCCAGTGCATTGAAACTCCCCCAAGTGAAAAATACGGCGATGCAGATGACGGTGAAGGTCCTGTTGCGCCACAGGGAGTTGGGGATGATGGCGGGCTTGCCCAGCCGCTCCTGTCTCCCGACCCAGAGGATGAAGGCCGGGATCAGGGCGATCGAGATCGCCAGCGATGCGATGGTGGACGGCTGACGGATATCCGAAGTGCTGCCCGTGATCGCTGCGAAGGCATAGCTTAGTAGTGCCAGACTCGCACTCGCTAAACCGGCTCCGATCCAATCAATCTCAGTGCGAAGTCGGTCCAGCTTATGCCGCCAGGTGGAACTTTCTGGCCCTTCGGCTGAGCGGTCGTCGATCTCCTTCGGAAGGCCCCAGACCGCGATACCGAGGACTGCGATGTTGAGAATCGCAGCAATGTAGAAGGCCCAGCGCCAGCCGATGGTGTCAGTCAGCACGCCGCCCAGTGCAAGTCCCACGCTGAAGCCCACAGGCTGTCCGCCACCCATCGCAGCGAACGCCATGTCCCTGCGTTTCCCAACGAAGGAGGACGTGATGATAGCCACCGCGCTGGGCAGACATAAGCTGATCGCCACGCCGGACAGTCCACGAAACAGAATGAGCTGGGTCGAAGTCTGGGCGAGGCCACAGCCGAGGATAAAGCCGGCTTGCAGCACCGTGCCGGTGAGGTACATGAATCTGCTGCCCAGCGCATCTGCGATGGTGCCCGAGAAGAGCAGCGTGCACCCGGTCGTCAGAGCCTGGATGCTACTGGGCCAGAGCTGGATGGACTCGGGCATATGCAGCTCCTTCGCGATCGTTGGGAGAGCGACGGTGGTCACACCGTTCAGCAGCGTGGAGATGGCGGTGATGAGGGTGACACTGGCAATGATGGCGGCCGTGCGGCTCGTGTCTGTGATGGCAATCGAGTTCGCCGCCGTCGACATCGTCGGACGTAGAGAGTGAAGCGAGGTCACATCGTCGAGTTCGCGGTCGAGTTGGAAACTCGACCCTCGAGTCGATGTGGGCCGAACCCAGGATGATCGCCGGAGCGTCGTCTTCGCCACCGCGTCGGGCAGTGGGATGGGGTGTAGTTGTATGGAAGTCTCCGACATGATTGCGGCGTTTGTCCAATAATCATCTACATCTATCGCTGAATATACATATGTTCAGGACAAGGTCCGAACTTGAGGTGGGTTGGTAAAAGGACTAGAACAAGTCCTGTACCGCGGAATGAAGCCGCAGCCAAGTCTCGTCGAGCGCCGAGAGAGTCCATTTTCGTCCGCACTCATGCATTGTGATTACAGCCTGCCGCACAGCGACGCCGTCATCATCGAGCAGATTCTGAAGCGCTGCCAGGATTGCTTTGTAGCCCCCACGACCACAGAGGCACGCAGTGACGGCTTTGCAACACGGCTTGAGAGCTCGCCTCTGCCACCAGACTGATATCCGCCGTCGTAGAGACCGCGGCCGTCACCTGCTATCTCGCGTTGCGACAAGCACTAGCCATAGACCAGATGTACGCGACCATGTACCAGCAGGACGCCATGTAACATTGTGGGCCCGATGAGCCGGCTGGTGGCGACATTCGTTCAAGCATAGTCATCCGGCTCAGACGATGCAACCAGCGATATAATGTCCTGCGTCCGCGGCCCCGTGTACTTCTTGCGAGCACCAGCCCACCACCAGCCCATGGAGAACAGGCCGACGAACCCGGCCACAGCAATGGCGTAGTTCATATTCGTGGCCGTGACTGGCTTGGTCGTCGGGAAGAAGAGCACCACGGAGATGAAGAGGACCCAGCTGATAGCGACGATGTTCAGAGGCCGACTCCACCGGCCCAGCGTGTAGGGACCTTCGATGAATTGCACCCTGTGGGCGTAGACCTGATGCGCGAAGAGCACGGCGACGTAGCTCAGATCCAAGCACGGCGCGCAGAGGTTGAAGATGGCGATGATTGTCTGGGTCGAGCCAATTCCGATGAGGTTGAGGCAGGCACAGAAGCTGACGACGAGCCAGACGGCGTTGACCGGCGTACCCGTCGTCTCGTTCACCTTGCTCCATAGATGTGACAATGGCAAGGCTTCGTCGCGCGCAAACGCATATGTCATGCGAGCGTTGGCGAGCAGAGCGGATGCGCCCGTGAAGAATTGCACCAGGATGACGAAGAACAGCATTGCGGTACCACCAGCCCTGCCACCAGCATTCAGGAAGATCTGCGCGATGGGCAGGCCCGTGGGAGAGCCTACGATGTCCTCCATGTAGTTCGGCGTCAGACAAAAGGAGAAGGTGATGTTCAGGAACCAGCCCAGGATGCCAGACACCAGAACCGCAAGTCGGATGGCGAGCGGGCCGCGCACGGCGGCATCGTGCGTCTCTTCCGACATGTGCGTGGTGCCATCGTAGTCTGTCATGACCCAAGCCACATTCAAGAAGCCCAGCAGGAAGGAAAAGCCTTTGTTACCCCAACCGGAGTGGTCCTCGACGTTCGTGAAGACGAACTTGGCGCTTCGCTTGTCAGGCGTCAGGACCAGAAGGGCGACGCAGATGCCGACGGTCGCCAAGATGTTGATTGGCGCAAACCACAGCACTATCCGATGCAGGGCCTTGGTCGTCAAGGAACAGATGGTCCCAAAGATGAGGAGGGTCAGCAAGGCCACAAGTACAGTGTGTGCGGCCGTCGGCGAGTAGCCGTAGCTACCGTCCGAGTAGCCGGAGTTCATGCTGGCCCCGGCAAGGATCATCTGACCGATCGTATACGCGAGTGATGCGACACCGCTTGCTTGGCCCAGGAAGTTGCACCAGCCTATGATCCAGGCCCAGATGGCGACGTGCTCCTTGGGCACGACCTGCTTCGTGACAAAGTACATGCCGCCGGCCGTCGGATATGCAGACACCAGTTCGGCAACGCAACTCGCTATCACCATGGCCATGATACTGCCGACAAACCATGCCCATACTGCTGTCGCAGGCCCTCCGAGGCTGATGGGGACGCCATATGTGGCAGGCTGCGAGCCGAGGACACCCAGTATGGAGATCGCGTACGAAACGGTCGACCACTTCGTGAATTCTCGCCGCAGCTCCTGGACGGAGATCAGGGATGCATCTTTGCTACTCTCGACTCACTTGCCTGCTTGTACCCGATGCGTGCCAGTAATCGCTCGTCGTCGTCTTCAATGGTAGCCATTGCAGGCCTACTGAGCGATGCGGCCGGATGCTTTCCGCTTTGCAATGTCGACTCTGCATATGAAGGCACGTCAGACTTCTCGATCGCCCGTCTAGCATCCATGATGGCGGTAGTGATTCTCTATGTCGAGTTGTGTACCGTCGACGCGAGCGAAGAAGAAGCACATGAAGTTCAACAGGCATGGAGGGCGGTGAGTGAGTAACAGCACAGATGTCCTATCGCATGCGACCCTCCATTAACGGTGATGACCCGATTCGACGGGGCTTTCGGGGTTCGCAACACGGTTTCTGCAATTCAGAGCGAGCAGGGATGCTCCAGTGATAGTCCACAAATCCATGGGAGAGCTTCACATGGATCCAGCGCACCAAAGGTCAGAGTGCCGTGATCAGGGGACGGGAGTGAACGTGTAACGAAGGGAGGGCTTCCTCTTGCTAGGGTAAGCATGAACGGACTTACCAAATTGTCCGTGTTCAGATCATAGCTCAAGGGTGTAGGGCTGCACCCCAAGATGTTGGTCGCAGACCCAAGCTGCGTGCGACTCCTCGCACAGGCTAAGGGGGCAGTACCACTTTGGAACGACTGCTCCAGTCGGTCGTTACGTTTCGATGTCCGAAGTCGCTACTTGGCAGGAGTTCGGTGATGAGTTACGCGAGTAAGGTGGACCCCTGTGTGCTTGTATAAGTGCCGTGCGCTTGTGCAGGACAAGGTCCTTTCTATGGCCGCCGGTTCTTGGGGATTGTCCAGGGTCGTTCCCTCGCTAATGATGAAACAGGCGCCGTGGCGGCTCGTTATGGAGCGCGCTAAGACGGACCTACCACTTCGCAGCTGTGTCGACTATGATCATGATAGTTCTGTAGAACATTGGTGATCAGCTTGGTGGAATGCTGGTGCAACCGGTGTCACACAGCATGACCCGAGGCCACGCCCACGGAGTCAAGACAGGCATGACTTGCGTCTGCCGCTCCTCAGCGGGTGTGGTGCGCGAACAGCACCCATGCCACCACGCGTGGTCTTGCAGCCACTGGTCGTGCAGTAACATGTGCGGGACGTGCGTGGTCGCCGGGGGCGGTGAATGGTGGGCATGGACTCGAGCTCCATGTTGGGCGCCAGTCAGACGCCATTGTAGCGGTGAGGACAGACACGTCGGCACCTTGGAGGTGCAGTCCACATCTTACCTGCAGCTTTCGACGGTGCGCAGTCGAGTGGCTGGCCGAGCAGAGAGGACGGCCGGCACCAAACGCTCCTGTTGGAACACACACCGATGCTTCCGAAGGCTGCCGAAGTGAGGTTGTGACGGGGTGGTGACAGCCAAGCGGAGGCAGCCGAAAGATCACATGGCCTTGGCTCTCCGAGGCCAGCATCTCCTCGGAGCGCGTCTGCTATTCTCAACCTCGTCAACAATGCTCCTGACTCAAGGGCCCAGATCCTGACCGCGTGTGTTCTGATGAGCTTCGCGAAGATGAGAAGATCTTCTTCGGCCGGGCTAGTTCGCACTCTCTGACAGAACGCCCTTCTTCGCCAGCGTGCATAACATTTCAAAGAGAACGAGCAACGTCACCATCACGAAAGTCGCCAGGTTAGCAGCCAACCGAGTCCGAGCATCCGAGCAGGCTCCGCTTACACATTGGCTGGATTCCAGGCTAGCAAGATCCATGGCAGTATAGCTGATTCCCAGCGAACACGCCCGCCTGGCCTGCCTCCTTGCGCGTCCCCTCAAGGCACCATATTGCCGTTCCTCGACGGCTGCGGGGCTCTGCATTGAATCATACGCACTTGGACTGGACGATTATTACGGCCATGGCTTGCATTCGTGCTTGGATACGCCTTGGAGCACGCGCTTGGCCGAAGTCAGCGCGACAAAACCACACACCTGTTCCGGCGAAGACCAGTGCCCTATCATTCAAGTGACCTCATCTGTTTCCGTCCCAATCCCATGCCATGGAATGGCGCAGCTGCGGCGACGAGCGGAGAAGGCCCTCTTGCAATGTTAACGCAAGGCTCCCTTCATGATACCTCTCCTCTCGAGAAAGCTGATTGTTCATGGACGCGCCGAGCCAAGCTCAGACTGGGCCGCTTTGATTTGTGCGTTGCACGTCCTACGCCGAGACCCGGTGGTCTCGATGTCTCCGCTCAGCACCGCTCTTCAGCGCAGCGACTGATATACATGGAAGCACCTCCAGGCACAGGCATTGACTATATACATGGCTATGGGCGTCTACAATCTCAGTGCCCACCAAGAGCTACGTGTGGACTCGCAACGACACGAGACTGGAGTCGAATCTGCCTCAATTCGGAGAAATCGACTGAACGTTCAATGTTGTCAACGCATATTCAACCAACTCACAAGTCACTACCTGGCCTTCCCGCCGCACTGCCTGCTCCGCCTTGGCGTGATTCTCAAGCAAGCAGCACGTCCACTCAGGAAGATTGCCGCTCGCAGTGGGGATCCACAGCTCGCCTTCAGCTTGCCAGCTTGATGTCCGGCTTCGCTGGCCATCCGGGTGCGGTTGGCACGGCCGGCGAGCTCACGACCGCAAGCACTATTCTGTGCGGCTGCGGTCCCCGTAGCCGCCAATATCAGAAAGCTTACACATTTTGGCTTTAACCGCGACTACATGTAGGCAAAACGACGCCGTACGCTATTTGGTGGACAAATTGGTTCATACCCCGCAGACGCAGTCACACAAGAGCTGTATGCGCATTGCTAGACGCCCCGGACATGCAACCCGAACATGCAATGCGGTCTTGCAGCTGGACCTGAATTGGTCCCAAAGAGGAGCCTGCATTCAGGCAAAAGTCGGATCTCATGCATTGTGCCTGGCACCTGTATGCTTGTCGTCGGCGATCACGCCTCTGTGCTGCACCCCGCGCGGGATCAACGGCGGGGTCTGTATATTTCCACAGTGGAAGCTGTGGGCGAGTGACCACGTCGGACAGGCAATCGAAGCAACCGCACGAGGTATGCGTGATCCAACATATAAGTAGCAGAAGCAAGGTAGGCCGCTTCGCTTGTCATCCTCTCAAGGCTCGCAACCTCGTTTCTTTGCTAGGATGGGAAAACATCTCTTCACCACAGCAGTGGGCAGCGCCTTGCTTTCGCTCGCTGTACGGACATTCGCACAAAACGGCAGCTTTGTATGCACTGGCATCAATGCGGCGTCCAACTACACCGCAACGTTGGATTACCTGGGTTGCTGGACGGACGCCACAATCCGTACTCTCAATGGTCCGCAAATCAACCTGGCCTTGAATGACCCTCAAGCTTGTGCAGATGCCTGTGGCTATCGAGGCTACAACATCTCTGGCGTCGAGTACACCACGCAATGCTTCTGCGGCACTGCAATCAACGCTGTCGCCAGCAAGGCGAGCGAGGATTCCTGCACATACGTCTGCCCCGGCAACACGTCGGCTGTGTGTGGCGACACTTACTTGTACGTGGTGGCATGGCTTGCCATGTTTCAATGGCTTACGATTGGAGCAGCATGAATCTGTACGGTATCGATAATCCCAATCCGAACCCGCCTCCGATCTTGTCGAAGCGTCAGCCAGCCTGCTTGACCAACCCGTTCTGTGCCAACCAGGCATGCGATGCCTCACTCTCACAGGGTGACCGCATCGCCGCTCTGCTCTCTCAGATGACCGTGGAGGAGAAGGCGCAGAATATGGTCGACGCAGCGAATGGCGTCACAAGGCTTGGCCTGCCATCGTATGAGTGGTGGCAGGAGGTGCGTACAACATGTCAGAGCCAACGACGTATGTTGTGCTAATAGCCCAATGTTCACAGGCTCTGCATGGTGTAGCGTCCAGTCCTGGCGTTGCGTTCACTAGCCCGAATGGCTCCGACTTTTCTTATGCAACCAGCTTTCCCGAACCCATCCTCATGGGTGCCGCCTTCGATGACCCGCTGATATACAGCGTCGCGGCCACAGTTGGCAAGGAAGCTCGCGCATTTGCAAACTACGGTCAATCAGGGTGGGCAAACGTAGCTGATGTGAGCGTCTGACAAAGACTGACTGCGATCCAGCTTTGACTTCTGGACTCCGAACATTAACACCTTCAACGATCCTCGGTGGTCCGTCGTCTCCGACCCAAGCATACTCTCTGACATCAGCTGACCACTAGATGAGGGGCCGAGGCCTCGAAGTGCCAACTGAAGACGCCTTCCACGCTCAGAGCTACGTCAAGAACCTGATCCCGGGACTGCAGGGCGGCCTGCAGGCACTCGAGAGCAAGCAGATCATTGCGACATGCAAGCACGTAAGCAAAACGTCTTCACTCTTTGATGTAGGTAAGCAGTTATGCGTCGCTGACGCTTCCCACCAGTACGCCGTCTACGACGTCGAGACGAATCGCATGGGTCAGAACTACAACCCCACCCAGCAGGACCTCGGTGAGTATTACTTCCAGCCGTTCAAGACATGCGTGCGAGACGTCAACGTCGGCTCCATCATGTGCTCGTACAACAGCGTGGACGGCATCCCGGCCTGCGCTAGCGAGTATCTACTTCAAGATGTTTTGCGTGATTCTTACGGCTTCACCGAGGCGTATCGCTACGTCACGTCGGACTGCGATGCAGTCGGGAACGTGTATATCCCACACAACTTCACGAATAGCGCTGCCGCTGCTGCTGCTGTGACGCTGAACGCCGGAACTGACCTGGACTGCGGGTCTACCTACTTGCAACTCAATGAGTCTGTAGCCAACGGGTGGACTACCGAAGCACAAATGGTCAGTACTGCCGAGTCAGGCTACTTAGCACAAAGGTCATTTGCTGACACTCTTGTCCGTTGCTCTGCAGGACATCTCGTTGACTCGTCTCTACCACGCACTCTTCACCGTTGGCTATTTCGATGGGCAAGCGGAGTACGACGGTGAGCTACACTACCCGGTGGAATGACTCGGCTAAGCTGACATATGCTTAGGCCTCTCGTGGGCGGATGTGGGCACGCCTGCTGCGCAAGCATTGGCGTATGACGCCGCTTGGGAAGGCATGACCTTGCTCAAGAACGACGGTCTACTTCCACTCGACACTTCGTACTCATCAGTCGCGCTCATCGGTCCATGGGCCAATGCCACAGAGCAAGCGCAAGGCAACTACCAAGGTATTGCGCCATACCTCCACAGTCCTTTGGAAGCTGCAGAGGCGCAGTGGTCGACTGTGTCCTACTCTCTCGGTACAGCGGTCAACACTACGAACACGACGAACTTCGCGGCCGCCCTGAGTGCAGCACAGGACGCGGACATCATCATCTACGCTGGCGGCATCGACGTGAGCATAGAATCGGAAGGCCACGACCGAACAAGCATCGAATGGCCTGGCAATCAACTCGATCTCATCGACCAGCTGTCCCAGCTCGGCAAGCCACTCGTTGTCGTCCAATTCGGAGGCGGCCAGGTTGACGACTCGGCTCTCTTGGCCAATCCCAATGTCAGCGCCATCGTGTGGGCAGGCTATCCCGGTCAGGATGGCGGCTACGCTCTTATCGACATTCTGGTAGGCAAACAGCCCGTCGCTGGCAGACTCACCACCACGCAATACCCAGCCGACTACATCAACCAGATTTCCATCTTTGACCCGAATCTCAGACCCAGCAACTCCTCGCCAGGCCGCACATACAAGTGGCTGGCTCAGGAGCCTGTGCTGCCGTTTGGGTACGGACTACACTACACCACATTTGACTACACATGGTGCACAACCCCAAAGACCTCGTACGACATAGCCAGCCTCGTTGGCTCTGGTCCATCCTCCTACGGCAGCTCTGCCAGCATCAACGACGCCTCACCGTGGACGACAATAGCGGTGAACGTCGCGAACTGCGGGAAACGCAGCTCCGACTACGTCGCCCTCGTCTTCATCACCACGGACAATGCCGGGCCAGCACCCTACCCGAACAAGTGGCTATCCTCGTATGCGCGTGTCCACGGCCTTGCTCCCGGAGCTACGGAGGAAGTGCAACTGGACATCAACCTACAGGCATTGACGAGAGCCAATGCCGATGGTGATCTCGTCATCTACCCCGGCGACTACCAGTTGCTGTTCGACTACGACTCGTCTTTGACCTTCAACTTCACGCTGACTGGCGAGAGCACAGTCTTGACTCCGCTGGCGAGGCAGCAAGCAAGCTACAACTTCACAGTGCCGGTGCATCCTCAGGCATGAGGTAGTGCTTGAGGTTGCTCCTCAACTACATGCAGCAGAACAAGTACAGGGAATGGCAAGTGTGACTGTGAGCAAGACAGTGACAGCTTGATATACGTGCAGAGCAGGAAAAGAGTTGCTGCTGTCATTGTGCGTGTCTTGCAGATTGTTCGAAGATCTGCGACCCGTTGGCGGTCAGAAAGTCGAAGTCGGCTCCATCCTCGGCCTGGTTCACTGAAGTCTCGTACAAGCCACGGTAGCCTCTCTTCCTCGTTCCGACAATGCGCTTGCCGTGCAAAGCGATATCCTGCTTCTGCAATGAGGCCTTCCGCTCCTCGACACGCCGTACGATCTCCTCGTCAGATAGCTTCACCTCCAGCCGACGCTCAGCCAGGCTAAGGCGTATCAGATCTCCATCCTTCAGTATGCCGAACGGGGAGTCTACTATCCCGGACTCGGGCGAAATATGCAGAACTATAGTCCCGCCAGCCGTCCCCGACATTCGTCCGTCAGACAGCCGCAGCATGTCCTGCACGCCTTTCAGCTTCCGGGGGATGGGGATGACGCCGGCCTCGGGCATCCCAGGATTGCCGATCGGTCCGATGCTCTTCAGGACAAGTACGGACTGCTTCGTCACTTCCAGATCGTCGCGGTCGATACGCCGGGCAAGATCTGCGGTGTTCTCGAAGACTACTGCCGGGCCCTCGTACTCCAGCAGGTCACGGTCCTTCGATGCAGCGGCCTTTAGGATTGCTCCGCCTGGTGCGAGGTTGCCATATAGCGTGACGAGCGCCGAGCGAGGGTATAGTGGGTTGCCGAGGGGTCGAATCAGCTGGAGTGAGTACGGAAAGGTCTTGAAAGGGGTGGCATCGAGTCGTTCGCCTAGAGTCTCGCCGGTGATCGTCAAAGCATCGAGATGTAAGAGCGGCCGCAGGGTATGCAACAGAGCTAGCATGCCGCCGGCGTTGTGGAAGTCATTCATGTAGTTGTCTCCACTCGGCTTCAGATCGATGAGCAAAGGCGTTTGCCGCCCGATTTCGTCGAAAGTCTGGAGGGTGATACTGCCAGCCACTTTGGGGTGGCGATTGATGATCGCCATGAGGTGTACGACGGCATTGGTAGAGCCACCTATGGCCTGCAGCACCGTGATCGCGTTGAGGAAGGATTCTCGTGAGAGTATGGTCTGCGGTCGTCTCTCGTCGATTCTGGTGGCTATCGCTACCGCGTCGGCACCGGTCTGTTCGGCGACTCGCATCCTGGCCGAAGATACAGCAGGAGCTGCAGCGCCGCTGAATGTCATGAGGCCGAGGCCAACCGTGATACATGCCATCGTGCTGGCAGTGCCCATGACGCCGCACGTTCCGACCTACGCCATCATTAGTTTTGGTCAGACTCTGTGAAGGACGTCGACAGACGGTAGGCGCAAGCTCTTCGTTAATGCCGACTATGTCCTCTACATCCATGGTTCCTGCTCGATATGCAGCCCAGCTGGACCTGCAATCGGTACAGGCACCAACCCGCTCGCCTTTGAACGAGCCCGGCATCATTGGGCCCGTCACCAAGGGCAGGATCGGTTTGTTTGCTGAGATACCTCCCATGAGCTGAGCGGGCACCGTCTTGTCGCAGCCGCCTATCATGACGCAGACATCCAAGGGCTGTGCCTTGATCATCTCCTCCGTGTCCATTGACATCAGATTCCGGAGGAACATGCTCGTCGGCGAGGCGAAGGATTCGTGCAGCGAGATTGTCGGGAACTCAATGGCTAGGCCTCCGTGGAGTTGCACGCCTCTCTTGACGGCTTCCATGAGTTGGGGCACATTGGCATGGCACGGATTGAAGCCCGATCCCGTGTTGATGATGCCAACGATGGGCCGTCCCAAGGCATCTTCGCCGTATCCGGCGGCTTTGATGAAGACCTTCCGCAGGAAGAGTGAGAAGTGGGTGTCGCCGTACGAGGTTAAGCCCTGTCTGAGGCCACTGCCGCCAATGGACTTGCCAAGGTCGTAATCCTGGTTGTCCTCCATGGCAACACTGTGGCAAGATGACAGCGATGGCTTGACTACTGGGCCCCATGAACACATGCATCCGTCGGCATCACATAGGCCGCTCTACGTCTCCGCAGTCGGGCAAGCCCATCCTTTCGCCGAAGCAGAGGCGATGCACATTCGGGCGAAGATTTCACCGAGAGTATTGGAATTGATCTCTGCGTTGCAAAACGTGACGCCTGATAGCAAGGCAACTTAGTGTTCACGGGGAGACCAATAGAATACTGCGAGGTCAACGACGACGCGGCGTATGCTTCTTGGCCTATTGGCTTTGAACACGGCCGCTTTTTCCGCCTGATGGTATTGCTTCTTGACACATCACTTACCGATGTCACGAATGGCTCACTCGTTGTGTGACACCTAGCTTCAATACGCATAAAGTCCTAGTGGTCTTCAAGAGTGCTTGCTTACGTGAGTCGCTTAGTCATGGCAGTCTCGTGCTCCAGGGAGTCTTGTCTGATGCAAGCCAATACATATACTCTCAATCTCACTTGATCACCACTAAGGCATCCGAACACCAACTTAACCATGTCAGCTACGCTGCAACCCGCGCAAGCCGTCGCCGTCGCCAAAGCAAACCTCCTCTCAATCTTCAACGAGCGCGACGCCACCAAACGCAAGCAAGCCATGAGCGAGACCTATGCTCCCGACATGCAACTATTCGAGCCCGACAAGATCGTCACCGGCCACGCTGAGATCTCCGCCATTGCCGGCAAGCTGCTGGATGAGCACCAAGACTGGAGCTTCGCGCCAAGCGGTAAAGTGTTTGTGAATCATCGGCTGGTGACGCTGAACTGGACGTTTGGGCCGCTCAAGGGCGGTGATGTGTTCGAGGTGGGCGAGAGTGGGAAGATCGAGAAGCTATGGGTTATGATTGAGGGCGTGACTAGTGTGGATTTGTAGAAGTGCCTCGGGGGCTGGCGTGGCTGAGTATGCTGCTGTGCGCTGGAGGTCACGGCTGTGCGAGCCATCGAGTGGCAAGATGCCTCCTCGATGTGCCGTGCCCAAAGAGCCATGGCACTGTGTGTCAGGTGGCACAGCTTGCGACAGACAAAACAGATAAAATAGATCTGCTGCAGCTCCGGCACACACTCCAGCAATGAAATTGTGCACTCATCGGGCAAAGCCATGATGCACAGACAAGGCCAGCTGGCCCATTCCCAAATCCCGAAGTCCCGAACACCACCGCTATGCTCCCATCATCAAGCGTACCCTGCGCTCCCGCGCAAATGCTCATAGGCCCTGCCGTAGCCTCTCGCCAAGCTTCTGCTTGCCGAACTGGTAGATCTTGAGGAGACCCTCTTCGCTCAGATCGATGCCTTGCATGTTCGGCACGTCCTGCGCCGGCGGCCGGCTCACTCTGCTCGCGATGATGACCGGATCTGTCTCGAGAATGATCCCGTCGTCGACGATCTCGTCTATGCAGAGCGAGGCCAAGTCGTAGTTCTCGATGAGTGTGCGCTTGTCGACGGAGTTTCTGCAAACGGTCAGCAAGCAGAAGGCATAGTGTAGGACTGGGAACTTTGTTGTACTTGAGTAGGATGTTCAGTGCATCCCTCAACGCCAAGATGACATTGTACAGCATGATCTCGTTCTCCTCGGACCCACCCACAACGTAGAGCATGACATCGCTTTCCATCTTGAACACCACCACCCGGTTGTCGTAAAGAATCACATCACTCGTCTGCTTCGCTGTCTTCTCCAGTAGCCCCTTCTCGAACGCCTTTTGGTCTTTGAGGGCTGGATACGGGTTCGCGCCCGGATAGTCGTTCCCGTGGGTGTTTTGAGGTATGTGCGGAGGTGAGTAATAGCGGGTGAGGATGCGGGAGGAGTCGTCGGTGGAGAGGAGCAAGATGGCGTTGACGGAGAAGAGAGACATGTTGGGCGCCATGATCACGGTAGGAAGACCACAAGCCTCGGTGTTGTCGATGTCGAACGTTGTCACTTTGATCGCATGCGAGCCGTGAGCTTGATGCTTAACGTGAGGTGGTATTTTGGCGGAGGCGGGAGAACCCGCAGAGCCTCCAACCTCGTGGCATGTGAAAGTCTTCGTCCTCTCCCCTGAACTTTCACCATTAGATGTCTTCCTTGATGCTCCCATCTTTGGCATTGAGACGAGCGCATGGACAGCTACAAGTGCAACGGCGATGGCTGGCGACCTTCGCCTTCAAGGCAAGCAGTACACAGAATACGACTCGGACAGGCGGTGCCCGCCACCTTCTCATTGGACTTCGAGATCCGCAGTGTGTACGGCGATTCTCAACGACCCCAAGAGTGTCATCGGCGCGATCGAACGCTATATGGCGCAGCCAGAACAGGAAGAAGCCGCCGGCTGCTCATCAGGCTGTCCCGGAAGAACACCTGGAACTGGCCAGTGACTTTCACGAGGCCATCAGCGACGTGGATATCAAGAATGTCATCACTCTCTTTCCGGAACTGCAGAAGCGTGGACTGATCGATCGGACGCTTACCTGGCGCACTGCGCAATGTCTCCACGAGTCATTCCGGCGGCACAGGCGACTTCCAGCCCATCAACGGGTCCGCGCAGACAGCGAGGAGATGGTGGAATTTGCTGGACGGCTAGCCAATGCCATTGTCAAGGCCGAGGTTGAGCCAGATAGGCGTGGGCATGTGCACATCCTCACCTTCTTCAAGGAGGCTCAGGCGCATAGTGAGGGCGTCAAATTCTGGACTTGGCTCGAGGAGCAGAGCGACGAGCACGTCGGCATCGAAGTCTATGGCGCCGCGATCGAGCTGCTGGCTGTCCAAGGCACACCGCTGTCGGAGCTTGAGTGCCTTTATGAACGGGCACTGCAGCGCTTCCCTGCGGGCTTCAACGCGTACCATCTTTCGCCCCACGCTGTGGTGCCAGATCGCAATCAAGCGATACAGATCAAGGGTCTGTCAGTGATGCTCTTGCAGAGCATTTTGACCGCACGGCTGCTGCGCGGCGAATCCCGAAGAGCCTATCAGGCGCTGGATACTGCGTTTCGACTCCTTCCCACCCAGCTGCCGCTGCGTTTCTTTGGCGTGTTCGTGGAGGAGCGGCCAGTGTCCGAGGCATATACCGTCTTCGCCATGGCTTGCCGGGCTGGCATTGTGTGCCAA
>JAWDJV010000249.1:0-25547 GCA_033119285.1 Teratosphaeriaceae sp. CCFEE 6253
ACGGTCACAGACCGTACGGTACGACTCTCGGGCGTTCCCATGGAGTTGCAAGACGAGGAGAAGCTGAAGGACTTCCTTGAGACTCTGGATATTGGAAAGGTGGAGAACGTGACATTGTGCAGGCAATGGGGAGAGCTGGACGCCGCCATGATCAAGCGAATGGATCTCTTGAGACGGCTGGAAGAGGCCTACACGATAAATCTGGGCCACCGTACGGTGGAACGGAATCTGGAGTCTCTTCCGATCGCTCAGCCGCCACCACCTGGACCTGCAGTGAGCTCGATACCGGACGAAGACCAGGAGGAGAGCACTCGCTTGATTGGAGCCAATGGATCAGCGCATGTTGCGCCCTATGATCGTGTTCGGCCGCAGATCAAGATCAGGTTTGGCTGGCTAAAGTTGCACAGCAAGCAGGTCGATGCGATTGACTACTACACTGAGAGGCTGCGGCAGGCGGATGAACGCGTGATGTCTCTCCGAAAAACCGCGTTCATCCCGACGCCGCTAGCATTCGTCACGCTCGACTCTGTCGCTGCATCACAGATGGCCATCCAGGCCGTCCTCGATCCTTCACCCTTGCAGCTCATTGCGAACTCAAGCCCAAGCCCGTCTGACATCATCTGGCCCATGACTTACCTGTCACGGCGCAACCGCATGTTCCGGAAATGGTCCGTCACGGCCCTCATTGTCCTGCTCACGGTCTTCTGGTCCGCCATCTTCGTTCCGATCGCTGGCCTACTCAACACGAATACCATTGCTCGCGCGTCCCCAGAAATCGGCAAATTCCTCGACGAGCACCCTAACGCCAGATCGCTTGTAGTCACGCAGCTGCCCACTCTCGTCGCCTCGCTGCTGACCGTCATCGTGCCGTACCTGTACTACTACCTCTCGTGGTACCAGGGCATGATCGCGCAGGCTGACATCGAGCTTTCGGCCATCAGCAAGAACTTCTTTTTCACCTTCTTCAACTTCTTCGTCATCTTCACCGTCCTGGGGACAGCATCAAAGTTCTACCAATTCTTTGAACGATTCAACGATCTGAGCAGAGACTTGAGGAAGATTGCATACACGCTAGCACTGTCATTGCAGAGACTGCTTACCTTCTACGTCAACTTCATCATACTGCAAGGCGTGGGACTGTTTCCGTTCCGCCTGCTCCAGTTTGGAAGCGTGTCGTTGTATCCGATCTTCCGGATGGGCGCCAAGACTCCACGAGGTACGTTCGACAAGCTCGACATGCACGCTAATTTCCGAGTCGCTAATCCTGACTGCCAGATTACGCTGAGCTCGTTCAGCCGGCCGTCTTCAGTTTTGGCTTCTATCTGCCCACCGCTCTTCTAATCTTCATCATCTGCATGGTCTATTCCGTCCTTCGCTCCTCCTGGCAGGTCCTCCTCGCCGGCCTCCTCTTCTTCATGCTCGGCCACTTCACCTACAAGTACCAACTCCTATACGCCATGGACCACCAGCAGCAGTCCACTGGGCAGGCATGGGGCATGATCTGCGACCGGATCTTTGTCGGCTTGATCTTCTTCCAGCTCACGACGGCAGGGCAGCTGATCCTAAAGCAAGCTTTGACACGCAGCGTCCTGATGATACCGCTTGTTGTGGGCACCATCTGGGCTAGCATCCTGTACGGCCGAGCGTACAAGCCGCTCATGCAATTCATCGCCCTGCGGAGCGTGCAGCAAGGTGAGCCGTATAGCGATACTCCTCAGCCGACTGGAGAGGGTGAAGGCTCGGATGAGGGAGATGGCGGGGCCATCAGCAATGACTTCGCCCCTGAGCGCAATGTTTGGGCTGGCAACGACGGCAATGGCAGGCCGGTGAATACTCGGGAAGCGAGGTTGCGCTTTGGACCTTCGGCCTTGGATGAGCACAGGACTGGGCTGCGGTACGAGAACCCGTCGATGGTCGCGCCGCTGCGGGGTGTCTGGATTGCGGACAAGAACCTCGTTCAGGAAAGTCGCGGTAATGGGCGGGTGGTGGACTCTGAAAGCGGGACTGCTGTTTAGGCGCGATACCCTGCTGTTGATGTGCATAGCCTGCGTGTGACATTTGCTCCCGCACAGACAACACGCGTGTTCCTTAAGACGTGTATTTGGCGAGCAGTCAATTGCGCCGCCACGATTATCACGTCACGGGTATTGGCACAAATGTGGCACGCAGTATGGTTGCCATAGCAGCACAGTCGGCTCTGTGTGTGGTGATTGATGTCATTGGCAGCTCAGTCGTATAGACTAGGTACATGGCCGCTCGTACATGGCTGCTTCTCCCAACCGGGCCGTATGTGCTAGAAAATCGAGGAGCTCCCAAATCGTTTACTCCAACTCCTCGCTAAGCAGCAGCAGTCCCATCGTGGTAGACCGCTCGCACCTGCATGATCGAATAGACTCGGGATGTTAGACTGGATGCTCAAGCTTCGCCATCGCACTGACCCCTCACGCGCGCGGTCGCGAGGCAAGCGATTAGTCGGCCATGATGCAGGGTTCCGGCTACACCTCCTCCACAGGATAGAGCTGCGGAGATAACACCTTGTTCATGCTGAACATGTGCACCTTGTCGGTCTTGAACACCGCCCGCATCGCATCGTCGCAGACAATGTACCGCTTGTCGTTCGGATCCTGCAGGTCCCGCGCCTTGACATACTCCCATATCTTCTTCACCGTCTGCGGTCTGCTGAGCTGCGCCTCACCCAACAGCGCCTGCAACGGCTCGCTCAAGTTCTGCAGCCTGTGGAAGCCACCCTTCTTCTCTTTCTCCGGCTTTGCGCTGCCGTCACTTCCACCCTCCACCTCGCTGTCATCATCCGAGTTGATCTTGGCCTTGGACTTCTTCTTCCCGCGCTTCTCCTTCTTCTCCTTCTTCACGACGGGTTTCCTTTTGTTGGCAGCTCCACCACGGGTCGCACGCCCGCTGCCGGCGCTGAATTCGGCTTGTAGGCGTCGCGCGATCTGTTCGTCGGTCTCGGCTTTCGGCTTCGCTACTTTCTTGGTCTTCTTCGGGGGAGGAGTGTCCTGGACGTCGCTCAGGCTGTCTTCGTCTTCGGCCTCGCTAGCTTTGCGCTTATGCGAGGGTGATGCCGGCTCGAACTCTGACTTGACTGCATCACCATTGGATGCTTCTGTCGTATGCGCAGCACCGTTCGCAGTCGGCACAGACTCGACTGCACCGCCGTTTGTGCTGGTTTCGCGCTCGCGCTGAACCTTGTCGAAGCGTTCCATGATGAGCGCCGTGATCACCTCCTACGTTTTGGTCAATATTCGCCAGGCATTTCGGTGCTCCCAACCCCGTGCCCACCTTCTGCTCGCCCATGTCGTAGTCCACCTTCGCCTGCAGCTGTTTCCGTATCGCCTTGGCGGAGATGGTGTCGAGATCGGCATTGGAGAGGATGGAGTCGATGATGGCTGAGTAGGATGCGCGTTGCTCGGGAGGCACTGTGAAGCCAGTCAGTTATCATCGACCTTGCGCTATACCACGAGGTGCGGGTGCGGCGTCCTGAAAGCCGAATCGATGCCATTGTGCACCCCACTTACGTTCGAGTGCCATGCCTGCGATCCACTCTGCGAGCGCGTATCTCTGTCGGGTCCCTGATCGCGCCGCAAAAAGTGCCAGGGAATCACTACTGCCGAGAAGCGATGCAGGTGGATCGGATGTCTATACGGAGCGCCAACTGCCGGTGGCTGGATTCCACTTGATCAGAATAGTCGCCGGGCTGTCAAAGTGGCTCGTTGGCGCACGCAAACGGTCAGGAGTCTAGTTGTGCGACAGCTTCCGCTGGTGAGTGAACCAGAGCTTCGCATGTGCCTAGGAGCATGTACGGCACAGCTCATGTGCGGAGCGGCGGGGAATTGTTACTGGAGGTCATGGTATGGCAGGTGAGGCTCTGCGGATGCGCCCAGCTGGCTGCCGTTGCCGACGCGGAGTGCATCCCGGTCCACTCCAAACGGCCTCGCTCGCACCTTCGACGGACATTGACCGTTTTCACGTGCACCAGAAGATCCCACGAGCAAATATGTGTCTCTCTTTGGTGTGAAGCGTGGATGACGTGGGGCTACACTACTAAACATCCGAGTGCCCCGCGTTGCGAACAACTCGTCCAGGCAATGCGGCGTGCTCAGCTCAGTGAGAGGTGGTGACAGTAGCGGAGCCCGACAAGATGATCGATTTTGGCGCGTTCTTGACGTGCCAGGTGAAGTGCTCGATTGCAGTGTATTTGCGCTGCTTTTGATCGCCTGCCACGAACGCCATCGCTAATGCCTTCAAAGAGTCAACTTTCTCGGGTACCTCGTCCTGTCTTGGTGACTGTAACTACAACTGCTGCATCGTCTCGTAGACGTCCCGAATGCGCGCGCGCGCGCAATGAGACGCCGTCGTGGCCGTCATGCTACATTCCCACGGCGCACGCATACCACTCATCTCCCACCGAAGCCGCGCCCGCCGGGCGGTGGCTGAAAGCCCTGGGGCGCGAAGCCAGCTATGGGATTGTCAGCACTCATCACAGATTGCTTTGAAGGTCTGAGGTGACCTACGTGGCGGACCTCCGCCGAAACCCGGTGGCGCGAAACCAGCTGCGAGCAGAATTAGTATGCCCTCAGGACAATGATCAATGTGGAGCACCTACGAGGTGGTCCTCCGCGGCCCGGAAACCCTTGAGGTGCGCCCGGAAATCCTGGGAACGCCCCTCCACCCACACCAGCAGCAGGCCCACCCAGGCCAACACCCGCGCCTCTGCCCGCTGGCCTCGAGATGCCCGGCCCACCCTGCATCGCCGACGGAGCAGCACCACCTGGCGCACTTGTGCCGAGTCGTGCCGCGGGATCTGATGGCGGTGGACCGTCAACCGAGCATGACACCACATGCGCGCCCCGCACAATCGCCAGCCCTAACATGCGCTTCTCTTCTGTCTCGACCGTCTGCTGTGCAGCGCCCGCGCCTGGTGCCGCGCCTGTCTTCGTCTTGCGCTTCACTTTTCGGTATTCTTCGCAGTCTGCGAGGACGAGATTCATATGCTTGTCGAAGGCGAGCATCTGGCCCACGAGTTGGCGGCCATCGTTCATGGTGGCGCGCATGCGGTAGTTGATCTGGCCGAGAATCAGTGCGTGACCGCGATCACGTAGCGGGGAGTACGACTTACGAAGCCTTGCTGTGATTCTCGTCAGCCGTCTAGTCCCGTCAACACAATGCTCCAAACGCAGTGGGCGCGAAGCTTCACTTACCATCTTGCCCTGCTTGTTCGGTACCGCCATGTCGTCGCTGATGCGCGCCGAGGCACGTCTTCAATGTGGCGTGCTTTTGGAACAAGGTGCTGGCGCAATGACTGTATCTAGCGACTCGTATCAACACTCACGTAAATCGGCGGGTGCTGGACACACGCGCTCGGAAAGTTGTAGCTCTCGCGGTGCTCTGACTCGCGCGCCAAGATACGGCCTGCTCCGCGCACGCCGGCGAGCAATTCCAAAGTCCGCTTCCACCTCCAGACTTCGGCGAATATTTGAGTAGCCATCGGAGCCATAGCCAGGACGTGACACTTCACCAGCAACATGGTGAGTCTCGCACGCCATCACAGCACATACGTGCATCGAGAGCATGCGATCGCAGACATCTGCTGAGGCTCGGTCGACCGCTTGAACGCTCACTAACCACAATGTCTCCTGCAGGCCAAAGGACAATCTTCAGCGCAGCAGGCGGATGGCCAGGAGAGCAGCGGCAAGGATAAGAGTGGCAATCCCATGCGCGAGCTACGCATTCAGAAGCTGGTCCTCAACATCTCCGTGGGCGAATCCGGTGACAGATTGACGAGGGCGGCCAAGGTGCTGGAGCAGCTGAGCGGTCAGACCCCGGTGTACAGTACGTGGGCGCCTCATGATACTGCCAGGAATACTGGGAAGTATCGAGGGCAGGAAGCTGACAGACTCCTCTCAGGCAAGGCCCGCTACACCGTCCGCACATTCGGTATCCGCCGTAACGAGAAGATCGCCGTCCACGTCACCGTCCGCGGCCCCAAGGCAGAAGAGATCCTCGAGCGCGGCCTTAAGGTCAAGGAGTACGAGCTGAGGAAGCGCAACTTCTCCGAGACTGGCAACTTCGGCTTCGGCATCTCTGAGCACATCGATCTCGGTATCAAGTACGACCCGGCAATTGGTATCTACGGCATGGACTTCTACTGCTGCATGTGCGTTACGCCTACAAGTGCGGGCCGATTAAGACGACCGAAGCTGACATCATAACCGCAGGACCCGTCCCGGCGAGCGCGTTGCCAAGCGCAGACGCTGCCAGTCCCGCATCGGCGCCTCCCACCGCATTGACCAGCAGGAGACGGTCAAGTGGTTTAAGAACAGGTTCGAGGGCATCGTGAGGTAGAATCGCAAGCGACATGGGCTCAACCGGTCGACGAGGCCAGGGACTTCAAGAGCATGGTCGCGAACGTAAGCGGGACAGCATGAAAGAGCACGCTTGTCTTCGTGTAGCACGACAATCAATATCGGCCTATCGCAGCTCGACTGCTGCACCACCAGCTTGAGCAAGATCGCATAATGGAGGCTCCACCTTAGTTGTGGTTTGCCGCTTAACCATTGATCGCCGCCTCAATGCTACTCTTCCCATGATGACTGCGAATTGCGCTGTCAGGACGTGACTTGATGTTGATGCTTGGCCGACTGGTCAGCTAACCTGTCTGCGCATTGAGGCCCTGATCACGCCCGCTGTGAGACCATTGCTCCATTCTCCGGCAATCCCATCACGATGATCGGCTCACATCTTAGAAAGTTCTGGCCTCAAAGCCCGCAATGGTCAAATAAGAGTCTTCAGCCACTGTATCGCTGGATACATGACCACACGGGGCACTTTGGTGGCGTACTATGCTTTTATCCAGTGGACTGCCCTTCGATGTGATCCGCGAAGCCATTGCGACCCTGCAGCGTGCGCTTATTACAGCGACTGCGACAATGCAAGGTTCGCGAGGCGCACCGCCGTTAGACAATTCAGCTCAGTGGACGCGCGGCTGCGACAGTGAGCTCTACCACCGGCCGTCGACACACAGACATGCTTCAGGCAGTACTCCGGCACGGTGGGCGGCTGCGGGATGAGCACAGAGCTCCGCGGCGCATCTGGGCGCTTGAACGCAATCTTGCGCTGTGCATTGAAGTCATCACGGCTCCTGCCCTGGCTGGCGAAAGAATCGCTGTACGCATTCACAACGCACTTGTTCCTCGGCGTGTTGGTCGTCTTCGTGCTCCGCCCCGCGACTGGTGCCATGCGGCAATTCTTGTCGAAGCAATGGAGCGGTTGGCTTTGGGTGGTTTTAAAAAAGAGCCCAGCATTCCCGGGCTGAGATTCTGACATTGGCATACTATGATGTGGAGAAAAGACGCGAGCGTAGTACTTGTCCTTAACCTTGACAGGAAGACCGAGAGATGTAACATATCGGGGCTTGTCTATGACTGACAGACGCTCCAGAGCGGAGTGATGATCGCTAGCACGTTCGTGATCGGGCATGATCTTGCTGCTTGGCAAGGTGCTGAGGTCGACGGGATTGAGCCGGTCGACAGGCACTACACGACCAGAGGAAGGCAGTGTGAGCTGATAACCCGAATAAGGCGCCTTCGAGCGTTTGCAGCGTGTACCATGGCGGCACCATCCACCGACGTCTTCCCAGGTTCTCGTGTCCATAAGCCTCTTCCATGCCCGTGGGTGCACCTCGTCCTTGCCCAGATGTGACGTGTGGACGCCCTTCGTCCCGTTTGTACTCCCTTCTCGGACACCTCCAACTCATCGCCGCAACGAAGCGACCCATCGAGGAGCAGGCTTCCTATAATCCAGGAGAAATCTCTCTATGGCCCAACGCCTCCCGCAAGAGACTGGCAGTACGACACCGTGGCCCCTCAACCGCAAGGGTTATGGGTGAGTGCGTACCGTGGCTGGGGCCAAGCTTTTTTGATGGCGGATGCAGAGGTTGCGAAGGTGAAAACGAGTGTTATACAATTTCCCTAGCGCGGAGTGCCCGGATACTGCCGAACTGCGTCCGAGCGTTCGTTCTCCGCCAACCATGTCACCCTGTCTCTCCGCTCATTTCGTTTCAAGACCAGGCCTCCTCTGACATCAATTGTGCAATCTAGATCAGACATGTGGTAACACATCGACGGGCGCAACAATATGAGACATGAGATGAGGCGCGGCAGGTATCCCTTCAAAGGTCAAGTACGACTTCTTCGCTCTTCCTGACTCGTCACATTCCACTGCTTGCAGCAGTCGCTGGGGCAGGTCGCCATGCGCAATTCCCGCGCGGCGGCACACGCGCTGTTGATTTTATTCTCGAGGGCCTTCGCAGAGCCGACGACGACAACAACACAGTACTCCACAACCACCGTTCTCACGCTGACCACCACGGTCACATCCGGCGCCAGCGTCTTCGCAAGCACCACGACTGAGACTACAATGGTCGCGGGTGCTTCGCGCACTGCGGGTGCGGCAGGGGCAGTCGCCACAGGAGCAGTGTCGTACTCATCGGATGCGCTGCGAGCGGCGGTACTCAACAGCACGAACTACTATCGAGCACAGCATCAAGCCAAGGCATTGGCATGGGACGACGATCTTGCAAGCTATGCCCAAGACTACGCGAAGAAGTGTATCTGGCAGCACTCCGTAAGCGCGCGTAGTCGGTGATGCACGCCGCGAAGTCGCACTGACCACCGCAGGACGGCCCGTACGGCGAGAACCTCGCGGAGGGCTTTCCAAGTCCAGTGTTCGCAATCGACGGTTGGGCTGGCGAAGAGACGAAGTACAACTACCGCAGGGCGAAATTCTCCGAATCCACGGGCCATTCCACGCAGCTGGTCTGGAAGAATACGACAGCCGTTGGTTGCGGCGCCGCGCACTGCAGCACGACTGGCACCAAGGGCGTCAAAGGTTGGATACTGGTGTGCGAATACAATCCGCAAGGGAATGTGATTGGCCAATTCAAGCAAGAGGTCGCGAAGCCGGGCGAGAGTAGCAATACAGATCGCTTGGGTTTTGGCGCGGGTTCGAGCGTGAGCAGCAAGAGTCGTTTGATGGGAGTGCTGGCCGCTGTTTATGTGCTGCTTGCGATATGCGTATGATGCCACGTGCTTAATGTCAACGAGATCCCCCTTGCGCCTCTCCCCACGACCCCCCGGGTCCACTTAATCGTACGCGTTCTTCAACCTCATTTTGGGCGTTCATTGACGAGTCAGTCGCTTGAAGTCGCGCTGATCTTGCAGAGCGCCTTGCCAAGCCCAAGTGGCGTGTGTACCTGCGTCGAACGTTGTCTCCGGGCCGCTCGTCGTCATGGAAGGTAGGTTGCGGATGGCGCCGACAGAAACGGCGACTCGAGTGCCCAACCGAGTTGAGGGCTGTGTCCGTTCCAGGCACGCGCGCACGCGAGTAGGATGGGGGATACATCCGGTGTAGCCGTGCATTTGCGACAGCGGACAGCCACACTGACTAATTAAAAGCGTCTTCGATACGGAGGTAGATTCCTGCAGATCGCAGAAGATTGAACTACCCAATACGAATACGGCCCTGGATGACTGAGAGCGGCTTTCGCAGATGTGCCCAGCCCCGTGCTCTGCATCAGGGCAGCTGGGCACGCTGGGGAGGCGGGCCGCTCGAAACATCCGAAATAGCTCGGCGGATGCGGCGGTGGCGCTAGACGGTGACCCACTATGAAAGCAACCCTGCGGTACCTTCACGCTCTCATAGGCTTCTACGGGGTACATCAATCATCGACTGCCATCGCGCAATACTCATCAATCTCAACACTGTCGCTTCCGAATTCACCATGGCCGCAAAACCTGGACGGTACTACAGCGGGCAGTATTCGCTGGTCGGCAACACCGCCGCGTTCCATTCGAACAACGAGTTGGAACAGTACGACGACCACGCGCGCAAAGCATACGGCGTACCAGCGCCACGAGGAGGCGATCATCCACTCAATACGTATGGATCGCAAGACCATCAGGCCCTGACATACGACAACCTCACCTCGCTCAAAGGACCTTTGCCACAGAGACCCCGGAAAGCGGGATGGAGCCGACGGAGGAAGTGTGTCGTCTTTGGCGGAGCCGCTCTCTTACTCGTCATCGTTATTGCGGTGGTAGCCGGCGTTGCAGTCGCCTTGTCGCACAAGAAGAGTGCGCCGTTCGACTTCATGCTCTCCAACGCTCAGGTCACGAACGAGACTGCCTTCACGCTTGGCGGAGCCACCAAGAGCGGCTCTTCTAACACCGCCGATGGAATTGGCGGTGGCAGCGATGAGTACACGTACTACCAAGGAGTGGCCTCGAACTTCCCAGATTCTTCGAAGTGGATCTCCTTCGAGAGCATGTGGTCCAACAACCAAGAGATCATGAAGACCTCATGCAAGAACAACAAGCACGGACCGAACAACTCGTGAGTCGCCCCAGACGTCCAGATTGTACATGCACGAGAGGCTGACAGCTTTGGTGCGCAGTGGCAAAATCATGAATGAAATCTACGCTGCAGTCCAGAACCGCTCTGCTGCATCCCTCGTGGATCACCGCTTCATCCTCGCAATCATTCTACAGGAGACACACGGCTGCGTTCGCGTCAAGTCGACCACATCGAGCACCGGCGTGTCCAATCCCGGTCTGATGCAATCGCACGAGGGGCATGAGTACTCCCCCGCACACAGCGCGGACTCCATTGTCGCTATGGTCCAGGACGGCACCCAGGGCACCGCGGCTGGCGATGGTCTGGCACAGAATCTCGACATGTACGGCAGTCCGTACAGCGCAGCCCGTGGGTACAACAGCGGCTACATCCCGAAGAGTGGCGACTTGTCGGAAGCCGCGGGTGCCACGGCGTGCTACGTTTCTGATGTCGCGAACCGGTTGACGGGGTGGGTATGGGCAGATACGAAGTGTCCAGGCAGCTCGTAGGCGCGGGCTGTTGGCACGAGCCACTGATCTGGGCTGAGTCAAGCGAATGATCAAGCCAGACAGTGTAACCCAGGTCGGGCCCGCGGGGAGGCTGCCAGCTTCTGGACCGGAGACAGCGCGCGAACGAGCGCACTCACACAACGACTTACTGTGCCAATGTCGCCGCCCACATCGCATTGGCGACCTTCTTGGCGTGTCGCTGACTCCCAAGGATACATACCATTTCTGGAAGGGGTCTTCGAATGCTGCAGCGGCCGAGCTTTTGGGCATCATTGATCTATCGGCGGCATGGCATTGATGACGGGAATTGTACCAAAGGCGTCCAGGCTGGTGTGATGGCGGATGCTTTTCCGGCGTTGCGATCATGGGAAAGGCGTTGCGGATGAAGGGATGTTCAAATTGGCGTTGGGGGCCGCAAGTGCGTCGCCATATCGGCTTTGACATTGCACATTGGGCATAGCTCTGTACATGATGTATCGCGAGGCTGGTCGTCTTGTCTCGGGCTTATGTATTTGTGCGGTAGCGCATCTGAACCGCTTTGCTTCTTGTGCATAGTATGCTGTCAGCTCTACGGCCAGAGACAATCCAACAAGATCACGTTCCAGTCAAAGCGATTACAGATGCTCTTCGAGTGCAGCGAAAGAAGAAACCTCAGCCCAGTAGTATGCAATGCAATTGCGGCCGCTGTACAATACATAGAATACGCTGGGTCAGTGGAAATTCAGCTCCATGGGACGCTGGGCTTGTTCCGCTCTTCGCACCATCTGAGGCCCAACACCATTATCTTGTGATCTTGTCCACCTGCGCCTTGGCCTGTGCCGTCAAGTCCTTCGCCGTGCTCTCCACCTTGGACGCCGCGTCCTTGGCCATGCTCTCCGCGCTCGCAGCAGTAGACTTCATATTTCCCTCCGCCTGCGCCAGCCCGTCCTTCGCCTTGGCCTCCAGCGCATGCTGTCTGCCACCCATGTAATGATGGTTGAGGTACCGGTAGGCTTGTGTGCTCTGCGCGCCAAAGTTCACGATGTGGCAGCCGAAAAGGAGGTAGTTCTTGGGGGTGACGGCCATGGCGTAGCGCATGAAGGTACCGGAGTAGCCGATCAGGGCCATGGTCATGGGACCGGAGATGCTGCAGTGGAAGGTCAGTACGAGGTCGTTCAGCGCCAGCTCAAGATCCAGCGGGCCATACATCTCCGGGTCCTTCTGGGTGTCCATCACTGCTGCGATCGGGATGCCGAAGTTCGACGCCGGGCCCCAGAAATCTGCGCGAAGCCCGCCATGTCAGTCGGTGTCAACGATCACTGCGCCGTCTTTGCTCGCCGCGGCCTGTCCCACCGCGAGCTCCTCCCCTTGGCGAGACTCACGGGTGGAGCAGAAGTAGTCCGAGACCGGGTTCGCCCGAATGCGCACATTGAGGGCTTTGATCGCGGCCGCCATGTTGCCTGTTGTGTGCGGGTGTCAAGTGTAGCCGTGCGTGTCGCAGCGGGTCACGGCGTAAAGGGAGTTGCTTGATGTGAGCCGAGCTCTCGCGGAGATATGTCGGGACCATTGGTTGCGGAGTCGCGCGCCCGGTCGCCGCTACAGATCTGCAGCACTCACCAAGCAACACCTACACGGCATGCGCCAATGGCAGAACATCTACTGCGAGCTGCTAGTCCTCTGGTGTCTGAATGACACGGGGCTGATGGGGGCAGGTCACAACATGTCGAAGCGGGAATCGCGGCCCTGAAGAACGCCCATAGAAAGCGACGGGAGCGATCGATGCACAGGGCGATGTGCGCATGTCACAGCGTCGAGAAAGATACTGAATCGATCTGGGAATTCAACGATATCAGATCTGACGCCTGTATACCTGCTCGGTCGCCCGCCGTCCCCGTCACCAGTCCCCCCGAGGGTATCGCTTGTTGCCGCCGACCACTTACAGCACCATCAAGCTAATAAAACCGCCGACCGCCGCTATTATGTGCCTAGCGCCTTGCGTCGGTGCCGCAGCCGCACTGCTGGCACCGGATGCCACCGTGACGACCGTCGAGATCGTACTCGCCGCTTCCATACTCCGGGTGCTTGTGCTGACGAACGTGGAGAGGACGCTCTGACTCGGCGCCGAACTGCTCGCCGGCAGGCCCGACAGGCCCGAGCTGGGTGAACTGCTCGCGTCGCTCATGGAGACGCTCACGGACGAGCTCACGGACAAGCTTGAAGCGATGGCGGCGGACACGCTTGCGGAGGCACTCGACGAGGCGATCGCGGTGGAGCTGGTCGAGGCTGTCAAAAGCACAATGACCTGGTCAGCTAACAGTCCACTGAACTCTCTGCTGGCGCTCTTCAACCCTTGATGCATTATGACTTGGGAAACCCATTGTGATCGATAGACGGATGACCACTTCGACTCGTGACTTCATGGGGACGTATGTGGACTTACCGGCTGCTGCGCTTCTTGAGGTCGGCTTGGATCTGGAGCTGCTGATCGCTGGCAGCGTTGCTGATTGCGGTGGGGACGGCTGCTACCGCCGCTGGTCTGGGGAAGACATCCGGTGTTGCGACTGGTTGATGTCAGTTATGTTGCTGCTTCCGGATAGACAAGGCCCAGGTTGCATCTGCGCTTGTGGTCGGACGTAACTCACACGTCGTCGCCAGCAGCAGCACAATGCCAAGAAGGGTCAAACGAAGTCTCGCCATGTTATCGAGGTGTCGGCGTGGAATGTCAGGCGCGAGGAAGATGCTGTTTGGTTGATCCATTCGAGCACGTCGTTAAAGTGCAAGAGGATTGACAGCCTTGTAGTGGCGCAACAACAGGAACGGTGCTCATCATAATGCTCAAGCTCCCCAAGTCTACATGTACGCGTGCGAGCTTCGCGCCAAGTAGATAGGACCTGCATGGAGGCGTCGCTATCGCGGGGATCATCGCATCGCAAACAGCGCTGATTGCTGGATCGGCGTGGCTTCAGCCTCGTTCGGCATCATAGCCTGCGCGACCAGGGTCGTCTGCATCATGCTGCTCGTCGGGTTGGAGCGATAAGGAGTCTGGGGGTGTGCTTGGGCTGAGCTTGAAGGAAGACTGCCTGTAGGATGTCGATCTGCCAAGAGACAAGCAATAAGCAAGCAAGTCGACCCTTGGGACCATACCTTGTGCTCCTCTGGCCTGCGTTCCGGTAGTCCAGGTGGAAGCCGTGTTTGCCTGGCGTTCGTGTGAGGTTGTAGGTGCGGTAGTGGAGTCGGGCTGTACGGCAAGTGGGGCGACATCTCCGCCAAGACGACCTCGGGATGCTTCTCGAGGAGGGGATTAGAGCCTGAGCGCAGACTCCGTGCTTCCTTGAAGACTGATGAGGGCATGGAGTCGGGCAACTCTGATTTCGGAGCTCGTTCGTCGGATTGGCACACTGGGAAGACGAGGCTGCTTCATCTGTGTGATATACCAGGCGATCAGCGACCTCGCCAAAGATGCGCATCGAACGGATGGGAGCTGTCGAAGACATATCCAATGCAGTATCGCGGCCGCTCTATGTCTTGAAATGCTCCATCAACGCGAGCGCCTGATCCTGCCAAGGTATCGATCCAAAGCTATGCCACCATCAAAATGCCGCAACGACGCCAGCAAGCACCATGCCCAATCCTACATGTACCGACCCAACGCCTCGTGCCAGCTCTCCCGGACTCAACGTTGCTGCCGCGGCGGCACTGCTCGCGCTGGTCGCCGCAGCACTGCCTGAAGCTGCCGCGCTCGAACCAGCCCCGACCGCAGACTCACTTGCCGACGACACCGCGCTCGTAGCAGCAGTAGATGAGCCCGATGCGGGCGCGCTGGTCGTGGCTGTGCCGCTGCTGCTGCCGGAAGACAGCGTCGAGGACCCGCTTGCTGCAGTGGAGGTACCGAGAGGCGTGCTGGCGGCGCCGGGTGCGCAGGTTGCCGCAGACGGGAGGTTCGTGACTCCTTGACCGGCGCACAGCGCGTCTGCGAAGGTAATGGTTGCTGTGGCCCAACGCGCGTCAGTCCTCCATCGGTTCGAGCTCGGATCGCGGGTGTGCCGTGGCGCACAACGTACTGTTCTGATCCGTCGCGTCGCAGTTGTGCCCAACGCAGCAGGCCAGGTTCGCCAGCAGAGTAGTATCCGAGCAGATGCACTGGACGGCCAGCTGAGAGCAGCTCCCGAAGGAGGTGACGCATTCACCCGCGCAGGCGGGAAGACCGGGAATGCTGACCGCGTAGACGGCGCTGATGAGCGCCACGACAAGGGCGAGGTAGGCGGAGGAGTGCATCGTGGTGTCGCAAAGGATAGGCCAGGGGGGCCGATGTGCTGACGCGCAAGAGTCAAAGGCTCGCGAGCCGGTAAGATGGCAGTCGTAGATCTATGTTCGCGCTGGGGCAAGGGAGGAGAGATGGGGGCGGTTCGAAAGCTACTTGTGCCTTATTATGAACTGTACATACCTTACAACATCGCGATCTGGAGGCTTGAGGCAAGCGAGCTGAAATGGAAGGTCCCCGCGCCGAGGCCGATGGCGTGGCGCGTTCTAGCCTCGAAGCGTACATGTATGGAGTCTACGCATCGGGTCCGCATACGCGATGTGGTGCAGTTGTGAAGGTGCGAGCCAGATGTAGCGGTCCATGGAGTCGGGGTGAAGAGGTGTTGACGGCACAACGTGCATCAGCGGAAGTTGCTGGCACGAAGTCGAATCCCGCGTTTGTGGCACGATCGTACCCGAAGATGGCCCGTCTATGCTAGTGTACAGTATCGTACCAAGATATCGCATCCACCATCTGCCAACCCACCCATCACCTGGTCCACTCAGTATCGCTTGAACACCTCCTGCGTGCTCTTCGCTTCCGGCGGCGCGATCTGCTCCACCGCGCCCCAGTCCACACTGTCCCACCAGTCTGTGAGGAAACTCCGCTTCCCGCTCATGCCCCAGTCTCTCAGCCACACATGCTCCCACGTGTTCACACATAGCACAGGCTGCACATTTGTGCCCCCCGGAGGCAGTTTCGCCAGTTCCCGGCCGCTTTTGCTGAAGCCGCCGAATGCACCGACACTGTTGACGGGTTGCGAGTTCTTGTACGCAGCGTATGACGTCGCGTTCTGGATGTTGGCGTCGATGCCTTGTTGTCTGTACCCGGCTTCGACGTAGGGTGTGCCGGCCAGGTACGTGGTCAGGATGCGCCAGGCGCCACGACGCTGGCCGCCTGATGGAGCGTCGAGATCGCGCGCCCACACCAGCCAGACGAAGCCTGGCCCGAACATGGCCGTCGCAGTGTCCAACATGGTCATCTGCAGCGTCTCGATGCTGCCGAATGTGTTAATCAGGCTCTGCCGCAGCCCGGGTGTCTTGTCCAGCTTGAGCGGCGAGGTGCTGAGCGTCGAGAAGAAGTAGTGGTTGTTGTGCGCCATGCTCGCGTGATTGAACAATGAGGCGGACATCGGATCGCGTGCAAACTGAATGGCGATGTCCTTGGTGTGGGAGTTCTCGTAGGGCTCGCCCGCCGTGAGCTCATTCAACTTCTGCACCATCAAGGTCTGGTAGTTCGTCCAGGCGATCTGATAGCCACTCGGGCTGAGGAAGCCCGGAATGCCTTTGGCGGTGAAGGTCTCGTGGTAGGTGAGGGGCGGCACGTGGTGCAGGGCGCGGCGCTGTTGCTGTTGCTGGCGGGGACGTAGCGGCGTGAGCGCCGCTTGCGTCTGGGAGACGCATGACGGGCAGATCCAGCCGGACGATGAGAGGGCACTCGCCGGCCTCGCCAGACGTCGTGGGATCATCGTCGCCGTGGGACAGGTGGTGAGCTCAATGGCGATCCGGCTTCGTGGTCAAGAGGCCCAAAGGGCGAGCGGACAGAAAGCCGCGCGTGGTCCGAGCTCTGCGCATGTCGATGTCGACGAAGCTCATCCAACCGTCGCCGCCCATCAACCTCACTCCAGACGCCGCGCGACCACGTCTCATGATTCTCTGCCCTCCTTCGCTGTCCGGCCACAGACGGGCATGCGGCTCTGGTCGGCAGCAGCCATGAGATCATGGTCGTGCTTGAAGCGCCCGTACGAGCCTACACATCTACCGCACCGCAGCCGGGCCTCGACACTCGCGAAATCTGCACGTCTGGCACGCGGTAAGACTGTCTTGACCATCTTCTCAGTCAACGTTGTCTCGCATCTCCTTCCTGCACGCCCCATCTCCTTCTGTCTCTCCGTCAGCGCCCGGCGAGCGGCCACTTTTCTGCTTTTCTTGCGCAGGTCGCGACTTCCTTACATACACCCAGTCTTCAATAATACCACCTTGCCTGCCGTGATGCAGCTCTCCACGATAATTTCGGCGGCTCTTGCCGCCTCGCCGACCATCGCGCGCGTCGTCTGGATCCCGGAGCGATTCGATCCAAACGACAAGGCCACAGCCATGGCAGCCATCCTCACCGTCCGGGCGGCGAGCGATGCGGAGACCTCGTGCGGCCCAGCGTTCCCAGACAGCTTCACCTGTCCGCCCTCTACGCAATGCCTGGCGCTCAACACTTCCACCACCCTAATGTCGGTCCTCTGCTGTCCTGCCGGTCAGGACTGTTCGAGCATTCAACCCGTCAGTTGCGACCAGAGTCTCCAAAATGCGACGTTGTGGCAGGCGAGCTCCTTGCATTCGGAACCTACCGTCCAGCTGGACACCTGCGCGAGCGGTTGCTGTCCGATGGGGTATTCATGTCAGGCTGGGCAATGCACCTCACGGTCGGCGCCAGTACCTGCAACCTCCGTCAGTGCAGCACCTGACAGCTCCACCGTCAACCCGATCCCGTCAAGCACTATTGCCTCATCTACCACGTCGACCATCGTCAGCAGCAGCACCTCCACGCCAACAACAGCGGCCGGCATCGTTACCGAAGGCTCACGCTCGCATTCCCATTTCTCGGGCCGGTCGTTCACGGCGGGTTTCGTGCCCGGCATCTTCCTTGGCGCACTTCTGACGTGTATCATCTTCTGTTGTGTGAGTCGAAGGTCACGATCGGAGGACTCCTATGTCGACGAGAAGCGCCGATCAAGAGGCGGTGATACCCTTGGCAGCCTCCACCCGCTCAGTCGCAGACCGACCCTGCACGGCAGGTCCATCTCGGAGCCGACCATGGCTCCAGATGCAATCCGGACCGACTTTCTGCGGACTACTCCTCCAAAAGTGGCGGACAGCACAGGAATCAACTCCAGCTACAGCTGTGAAGTACACGCCGCGGGGCCGCGAACACCGTCTCGAACTCCCAAGATCGCGAGACCACTCTGGAGCCGCTCGCCGTTCATGAGCCATACACCAGCATCACCGCTGTCCACACAGCCTCCCCTTCCAGCACACCTGAAGCGTGGCACAACGTCCTGGACCGTCATCAGCCCGGTCCGCGCATTGAAGACGAAGAAGAGCATGCACTCCCTGCGCCGGCAGATGACGGATGCTTCAGGCGGCGACCGACGCAACCGGCCAAACGTCAGGCGAAGTGCGAGCGCAGAGACCGTGCAATTCGTGATGCGAAGCAATGATCCTTACACGCCTGACCAGCGAGCGCAGCCGCACGAGGCGCAAGAGCCGCCGACAACGCTGCAGTCAAGTGTCTACGAGCCGCATGACTCGAAGGGATCGTGGCAGACTACCGACAGCGAGCAGCCCGCTGCAGTACCGATGCCGATCCCGCCACCTGCGGCCGCGCCAGCGCAATACGCCAGTTCAAGTCGGTATCCGACCGAGATCTTCACGCCTACGAAGGTTCCGCTACACAGCGGCAATCAAGGAGGATCTCTCGGCACACCCTACACGCCGAATCGGTATTATGGGAACGGGAAAGTCAAGGAAGTGCTGATTGGAAGCGATGGGCTGAGGGTCGTGAAGGAGCCGGAGAAGAGGGACACGACATTCAGTGCGTTCATGCGATCGGGTGAGAGGAGCAGCGCTGTACCCAAAGGGTTGAATGTTGCTTCGCAGGCTCGAAGGGGATGAAGGGCATCAGAGTGCTAAGGAAAGAACGTGGCATCATCGGTGCAATGCATCCTGATACTGTATGCGTATCTTGGAGTCTTACTTCAGACCTCGAGAGCTTCGACGTGAACTATGGGTTCTCCGAGACGATCACTAACGTCTTCCCGCTGCTATATCGTCCATCATTGCCACGTCTACCATTGCTGAGAGCGTCAATGGGTGTCGGCTCGTCATACACATCGCTCGACCCTGATCGTCACAACGGCCCATGTCGTCGGAGGTGGTTTTAGCCGCACCGGTTCTCCAAATCAAACACGCGGCAACGATCGATGAGACATCACAACAACATGAATGGCAGAACATGACCAGCGTCTAGTGAACAGGCTGTCTCGCCTTTAATAATGCGTATCACCGCGTATGCCGATACAATTTGGCGACCAGTATGCTGGCGGGCGAGCACGCAAAGCGAAGGCGATGTAACCCTATCGAAGCCTGCTGCATGAGGCGGTTGCCCTATCTGCGTAGACTGCTGACATCAATCCTAACCCGAGCACGGCGAGCAGGCAAGATTTCATCATTGTCAGGCACATGATCCTGCCGGCCGGGTCCAAGGCTACACAGGCCTATCGCAGTGCGAACGGAGTGCGTCCGAAGTCCAATGGCGCCATTATCGCACCGCCAGCGCACCGCATGGTTTGACACGTGCTGCGCTTCTACGAGCACGTACCGCTGCTTTAGCTGGCTATGGAGGGATCGTCGAAGGCGCCATGATATTGCTGCCCGTTCTTTAGACCTGGCCCAGCTGACGCCTTCCAATAATGACAAGAGTTCCTTTCGAGCTTGTCCCAAGCCTGTCTACTCCTCACAAGGGCGGTTGATATGGCGTCCCCAGCCATCGATGATGGTAAGGCTGTCGCTGTCGACGTCGCGCCGATGGGAGTGGATGGGAAAGAGACGTTCGCTGTCGCCAGTAATGGCAACGTTATCGGTGTGTGCCACATTTCGATGCATCAATGAGAGAGGGCGACCGGCTGACGGTCCCCAGACAATGGACTACAGCGAGGTTTGAAGCAACGTCAGTCAACTCATACCGTTGTCCTAAACGGATAGCGTTCGCTGACCAGATCTATGCAGGTCATCTGGTGATGATCAGCTTCGGGGGAGTCGTGGGCGCAAGGTCAAACACCTTGACACCTGCAACGCCTGCGCTGCTCCGGCAGCTGACGGTGTCTCCGATATAGTATCTGGATTGGCACAGGCACTGCTGTCGCCTATAGTGGGCCCGTAGGCGCACTAATATGTTTCTTCATCATTGGTAAGTACGTCGACACGTGTAGCCCTTGCTGTATGAGACAGCGCTGTTCCTGACACTTATCACTGCTAGGCATCGATGTGTTCTTCGTCATGCAGTGTCTTGGAGAGATGTCGACCCTGTTCCCGGTGCAAGGTGCGCAGGTCAGGTACCGCATGCAGCATCGAGGCTGACCCACCCAGGTGCATTTATCGAGCTCGCAGGCCGTATGGTTGACGAATCTCTTGCCTTCTCTCTTGGTTGGAATTACTGGTATCTATGGGTCACGAACGTTGCAAGTATGTTGTGGAAATGTCACGTTATCGGCCAGTGTCGCTGACACAGTTGTACAGATGACTTCAACAACAGCTCAGTCATCATGGGCTACTGGACCCAGTCAGTGCCGACCTACGGCTGGATCCTCATCTGGGGGGCCTTCTATCAAGTCACCGCCCTCCTTGGAATAGTCGTCTGGGGCGAGATGGAGTTCTGGCTAGCTTGCTGGAAACTTTTCTGCATCTTGGGAGGTTTCCTGTGCGCCATCCTGCTAAGTATGCCACTCGCGATCGTCTCAGCCCCGAGCTCGTTGGCCTCGATCCTAATTCGGGTACTGACCTCAGTCTTGTAGATACTGGCGCGATTGGCGGCAAGTACATTGGCTTCGAGTACTGGAAGCACCCCGGGCCGATCGCAAACGGTATCAACGGCTTCGGGCAGAGCTTTCTGCTCGCCGCCGTATACTACTGTGGGACGGAGATGCTTGCCATCACGGCCGCCGAGTCGAGGAACCCAGCTCGTGATTTGCCGAAAGCGATCAAGAACACACTTTGGCGTGTGACGATCATCTTCATGGGATTGGTCTTCTTTGCTGGCATTCTAGTACCCTCGGATGATCCAGGGCTACTCACTGCATCGAGCAAGACTGGTAAATCCCCGTGGACGATCGCGTTCGCGCATGCGGGTGTTCCCCAGATGGGCCACGTCGTGAACGTGGTGTTGTAAGTGCTTCACGCTCGTGGGATTCTGAGCAAGGCGCATTGGCTGAACGTGGTTGCATGACAGAATCACCGCACAGCTCTCGTCGATGAACTCGGCGCTCTATGTTGCGTCTCGAAGCCTGGTGTCCCTCGCTTCCACTGGGCGTGCGCCGAAGTTCTTCGCCAAGACTACCAAGAACGGTAAGTCCCACGGTCAAGGCAGTCTGACGACACTGTTCTGACTGTGTAAACCACAGGCACACCCATCTACGCCCTCGTCTTCTCCAATGCCCTCGGCCTCATCTCCATGCTCAACTACAGCGCGACTCCGGGAAAAGTCTTCACTTATCTCATCACCATCAGTGGCTCTGCTACCTACATTGCCTGGGCCGTTATCGGCGTCGTCCACTACCGCTTTCGGAAGGCATGGAAAGTGCAAGGCCACCGGGTGGAAGAGCTCCCCTACCGGGCGCTGCTCTATCCTTACGGGACCATCTTTGTCATCTTCATCAACACGTTCCTGATCTTCATCGCCGGCTACAGTGTGTTCGTCGGTGGCTTCCACAAAGTCGACTTTGTCATCAACTATATCGTGCGCGCGGTGTTCACCGTCCTCTACGTCGGCTGGAAGGTGATCAAGCGCACGAAAGTCGTGCCCTTGATGGAGGTAGATCTGGTGACCGGGAGACGGGGAGGGCTTGACAGTCGGACACAGTCGAGGATGAGGGCAAGCGGAGAGCGCCGTGGTATATCCAGATCAAGCGCCTGATCTTCTCGTGAGCTTGCGAGCCGGGTGCGAGACCTGGAGAACTGGGAGGGGCCTCTCTTCACCAGACATTAGACTTCTTTCAGTCGCGCTGGGAGCAACATAGAGTTGTCATAGACCAGGGCTTTGGGAAAGAGGGCTCGCCAACACACCAGTGTCTCGCACACACCTATGTCAGTGATACGGGTTGGAGATGCCGGGAGCAATGCTCCGCCAAGCTTTCTTGTCACTCCGCCAAAATTGGCAGTGCCCGAGTAAGGTCGAGACAACGACACAAAGCCAAGTGCACCGCAGAAGCGGGGTCCTCGGTGTGTCTCTGCGCCTTTCTCATCTGAGGTACTACTACATGTACGTGACTTGGTGATGGGCGCACACAGACACCTCCTCACACTCTTCTCCATCGCCTCGTCCCTGTTCAAGATGCGAGCCTCGAGCTACCTCATCCCTTCGCTACTGACCGCGCAGAGTGTTGCTACGCCGGCCTGGATCTCGCCGGGCTACGATGTCCCCAACACCTTACTGGACCCGGGCAACAACAAGCTCGGAGGCGTGGCGTCCGAGTCGGCAATCTGCTCTGACATCGGCATCGCGGCGCTGAAGGCTGGCGGCAATGCCGCGGACAGCATGGTTGCCACCGTAGCATGCGTCGGGGTCATCGGGATGTACCACAGCGGAATCGGCGTACGTGTGCAGACCGGCGACGCTGTCTGGAATATGTGCTAACCCTCACACCCATCGATTTCAGGGGGGAGGTGTACGTTGATTTCTACGCTGTGCAGGGTGGCTCCCATCCGCTGATCCCCCAAATCTCACTAGTTCATGCTCGCCCGCCATGGCAATGGCAGCTACGAATTCATCGACTTCGTACGTGGACGTGTGCGGTAACGACCCGAAGCGCGTCACTGACTGTGATATTTTAGCGTGAATCGGCACCATCAGCCGCCTTTCAGGACAGTGAGTCGACGGGAGTCGAATGCTCAGGTGATCTGCCGCTAATATTCTTTGCTCCCGCAAGTGTACAAGGACAATGCCAACCTGTCAATATACACCGGCCTAGCATCTGGTGTACCGGGCGAGATTCGAGGACTGGCCTATTTGCACGAGAACTACGGTTCACTACCGTGGGAAGACCTCATCATGCCGGCCGTGGATGTTGCTCGCAACGGCTTTTCCGTCTCAGCCGACCTCGTTCGATATATGGCATCAGCCACAGCCGGCGTTGACAACTTCCTAGTCAAGAGCCCAACCTGGGCCATCGACTTTGCGCCTAATGGCACCCTCCTTGGCCTTGGCGACACCATCACCCGGAGGCGTTACGCCGACACTCTGGAGTCGATCGCCAAGCGAGGTCCCGACGCATTCTATACGGGCCCGATCGCCGAGGCTTTCATCAACACGATTCGGTCCAATGGCGGGATCATGACCATGGCGGATCTAGCGGGGTACGACGTGGCTATCAGGCCGCCTTCTGCGATCGACTACCGCGATTACAAGATCACGAGCGGGAGTGCACCCTCTTCGGGCACCGTTCTTGCGAGCGTCATGAAGATCATCGAAGGGTACCCAACGATTGGCGAAGCCAGCACTCTCCATCTCAGCACTCATCTCTTCGACGAAGCGATCCGCTTTGCATATGGCCAGCGGACTGAACTCGGGGATCCGTTATTCGTGCCCGGGATGGACGAGTATCAGGCGGACATGCTGAATGAATCGACTGCGGCGGCGGTGCGCGCCAAGATCTCGCCTTTGCACACTCTGAATGTGTCCGCGTACGATCCATCGGGCTTTGAGTCGCTCGAAACGCCTGGCACATCGGCGGTGGTGACAAGCGACTGCTCAGGCATGGCCATCTCGCTCACAACCACGGTCAATCTGCTCTTTGGGTCTCAGCTGATGGTGCCCGAGACGGGCGTCATCCTAAACAATGAGTAAGCCGACGACGGCAGGCAGATCCTTGTGGGATAGGTATGCTGATGCTCTGCAGGATGAACGACTTCTCTATCCCGGGCGCATCGAACGCCTTCGGCTACATCCCGTCTCCAGCCAATTACATCCGCCCCGGCAAGCGGCCCTTGTCGTCCATCACGCCGACGATCGTCGAGCACGCCAACGGTAGCTTCTACTTCGCCGTCGCAGCCGCGGGTGGCTCCCGCATCATCACTTCCACGCTCCAGAACCTCTGGCATGTGCTGGATCAGAATATGACAGCCCCCGAAGCACTTGCGGCACCACGCTTCCACGACCAACTGGTGCCGAGTCTGGCCATCTTCGAGTACGCATACGACAACGGGACGGTACACTTTATGCAGTCGCGAGGGCACAACGTGACCTGGATCACCAATGTCGGGTTGTCATCCGCCCAGAGCGTGAGGAGGCTCTCGAACGGCTCATTCGAGGCAGCGGGGGAGCCCCACAGCTCAACAGCGGAGGGTTCGTGGTATGACGGCTCGTCACTACACGTAAGTCAACAATCTGGCCGTGGGGACGTCAAGGTTGTCGCAGAGCTGGAGCTCCTGCACTCCCTGCCACAGGTACTAATACCGGTTCTCGATTGCAGTGATACGACCTATCTTCGTCTCTGCTGGGATGCGCCGCCAAGCAGGGCTATCGCGACCGTACGTTCCCGCTGGGCAAGCCACGGGTGCCGGCCTGATTAGTCTTGTGCCGGTGGACTTTCATGTCCACGGGTCTGCCACCGAAGCTATTGACAGCTCCGTGCCCTGCTCCGTGCCTGCATGTAACTTCGAGGTGCTTGCAAATCTATTGGCGGCGTCGACCGGCCACAGTCTTGTGATGTGGCGCACAAAGAAGCTGGGTGACTTCGCCGCTTCGTGGCGGGACAGGGGGGCGCGTGGTCAAGCGGGCAGTTGTATGTTGTGATTGACCAACACAAAGGACCTTCAAAGGCGCAATGGTCAGCACAAAGAGACGCGAGGCGCGGCCAGAACGTGGGCCGGCATCCGGAAAGGTCCGATTGGCGCCCCTTCCCCCGCGAAACGTGATGTGGGGTAGATGAAGCTAGGACCAAACAATGCGCTCACGTTCCTGTGTCTCGACGCATCGTTCCCTACCATCAACACCTCGTCTGCCCGCCGCTCGCCTCGTCAACACCCTCTCCCACCTCGTCGTCGGCCCCATCATCGACCGGAACTAGTCAAGCCTCGGGAAGTTCCCTGCCGCCCGTCGGGAACTGCGTGCCGCGTCAACGTCCCGCTATCGGGCGACGCAGACTGGCTGCGTCCAGGGGCAGGAGCATCCAGCGCTTATTGCGCCGCGAGCTCACCTCGTACGAGCTCCTGCAGCTGTAATACAAACACCTGTCCCGGCCCTGGTACACATCACGCGACAGCTGTGGGCCGTGCCATCCTCCACCACCACCATATCAGCGGGGTCTCCAATCGACGCCGACTGCTTCTTCCGTCCCGCCTTCACCGCCCCCCCCCCACAACCGCAATGGCCGAAGACAACACCGGGTCGCCGCCGTCGACTCGCGCCCGCCGCTCCTCTTTCACCGGCCAGACGTTGGCCGACCTCTTCGGGACCCGGCCGCGCCCGTCACTCGACGTCAGCACCAACTCGCCGCCGAATCCGCAATCGGCCGGTCCCGTCTCGCAGGCGGCCGCCCAAGCCCAGCGGAGGCGCATGTCGTTGACCACGCTGGGGCTGTCTGG
>JAWDJV010000250.1:0-25507 GCA_033119285.1 Teratosphaeriaceae sp. CCFEE 6253
GGTTCCTTGCAAGTCCGGTGACTGCTGTTGGCGTAGCCTTCTAGCGCCGACGCAAGATCAAGATGATCCTGAGCTTCAGCAGCTGTCGCGAGTGTCGCGGCCGACGTCTGGCAATCGCTATCACTCCCATCGCTCTCTGCACGATGTAGATACCTGGGGAGATTGGCCAGCACGGTGAAGAGCAAGCGTTCGTCGTGTCCAACGATGTCATTGGGTGGGAGCTTAATGAGCTTCTCCATGATCGCCAGTGACCGACCCATCGACATGCTGGACCGTACGCCCTTGTATATCAGAGCATGGATCCCCTGAAACCCTCCTTCCCATTTTGGTGGTTGACTCTCACGTAGTATCTTGAGAACAGCCGGGTCGCTGAGGTCCATCTTAGTCAGAAGCAAGTCGAGCATGCTCATGCCTTCCTGGAACTCTCGCTCGAAGATGGTGTCAAGGCAAGCACAGGTGGTCCAGAACAGCTGCGGGTAGGCGAGCAGATCCAAAGTCGTAAGCCCGTCAACAATGTTCCGGATCGTCGTCAAGATCTCGAGAGAGAAGACGAGGTAATTATGGTTCTCATCATCGGCAATGGTATTGGAGAGCCTCGCTAGCATGTCCGCCAGCATTTGTTGATCGAGCGTGGTCGAGATGCATCGGAAGACCTGGAATGACCGGCAGGCTATGTGGCGTACGGCACACGAGGTCGCCCACTGCATCGTCAATCGTCCCCATTCTTCTCGCAACCCGGGACAAGTGACCGAGAAGATCTTGACCACTTCGTCCACGACATACGCCATGGGCTCCGAGACTGCTCGACTGGTCTCTTCACCCGCCCGAACCTCGCTGTCGGAGTACGACCAAACGATCTTTGGGTCGTGGCTTCTGACCAGATCGATAAACTCCTCAATAGACTGCTTGTCGGGCTCAGTGCTGCCGGGCTCGATCTTCGAGATCACGAGCTCATGTATCAGGTGCACAAGTAGCTCTTTCGCCTGGTCCTGGACGATGCTCACGTACTGATCCCATTGCACAAGAACCACCTGCAGAAGCGTCGGCACCTTGTCAGCCGGCAACTGGATTGGCGATACCACCAGGTCGACGAGCAGGATCATGCTCAATTGGCCTAGAGATAAGCTGTGCTGCTTCGCACCGCCGGGTAATACCACGGCAAGATCTGCAATGTATGGCAAATTGGCGGTGTCAGCCGGTGGATGCGATATGTCCCGGCTCTCTGCCACCATCGTCTTCGGGAAGATCTGCAGAAGGAGATACTCAATTACCCGTGCTCCCGCCGGCGTCTTGGACAGGAAGACGACAATCTGCTTCGCAAAAATGACGAAGTTGTGCTCCTTCCGATCCAGACAGATCGTGATGATGAAGTCCAAGATGAGCTGCACGTTACCGGCGTACGGTCCCGTAGCCAGCGCTTGCCAAAGAGCCTGGATTTCGTTGTGCAGCGTAATGGGGCTCTTGACGGTAATCTCGAACAGATTCACAAGTAGCATGTACGACGTGGCCGTGGGGCCGCCGACCGGGTCGAGATGCAGCTCGATGGTCTGTATCCACGGCAGCATGCCAGATACCATGTTTCGCTGATGGTCCGGTTGCAGCTCGTTGAAGTACACGGAGAATTCCGAGAAGACGTGAAAGGCCAGCTCCGGGTAGTGTTTCGATAGCCGACGAGATATCTCGAACTGCGCAAGCTTGTATACTGCCGTCGTCTTGTCCGAGACACTGATGTCCAGGTCTTGCAGCTTCGACGTCTTGCCTTGCCTCTCTTCCAACGTCCGTAGCAGCCGGCCAGACTTCACTCGAATGCTGCTGTCCTCATTTCCGAGAGTGTAGAGTCCGGCGCACAGGACCTTCCAGAAGGGTATCGGGACGCTCGTGTGATCTGTCAAGACACTCGTGACCACTTCGAAGTAGCTCGTCAACGCCTTGGGCGTCCTCGCAGTATAGCACATGCGCATGGTCTGCGCCATGAGGTAAGGCTGGTCGACATTCTGCACGATCAGATTGCATAGGGCGCGGCGACCGATCGCATGCATGCGGTCGCTAGGGGAGTCGAAGATAGCAGCTACCCAGGCCAGCATCCGGCGCACGTCAAACTGCATGAGGATCTTGTTGTCAGCGACAAAGTTCATGGGCCCTGCGCAAAGGGCTGCCATTGCATTGAGCGCGGCGGTCTGCAGTTCGTTCCGCTCCTTCTCGAGCGCAGCGTTGATGATGCCCCGACTGCGCATGTCCTGTTCACGATCGAGTAACGACCTACGAAGGTGGTCTTCCTGTCTGCGGAGCTGCTGTTCATGAGGCGAGAACCCGCACCAGTTCTCCATCAGCGCAAATGTGGCTTGTCGCGACTGGAACGACATCCATCTAGAGGAGTCTTTGAGCTTCCGTGTGGATTCGTACAGTGTCTCGATGAGCGTACAGAAGTGGGTCCGCAGCTTCTGGAAGTTGAGTTCGCCTTGGATCTCGCTGTCGCTCAGAAACAGTCTTAGATGCTTCGTGTAGTCAATCATGTACGTAAGGGCGTATTCGTCACCACTGACGGACGGCTCCCTCAGAAGATGGCACGTCAGGCTCAGCAAGTGCGTGATCTCCGTGCGCAGATTGTCGGTCCGAGGATCTCGTCGCGGGCCACTCAGGCTTCGTTGGTGCGCATTGAGGCGGTCTTTCGCTTCACTGCTACATGCCAGAACGTATGGCTGCAAAGACTGGAGCAGAGTGTGGAACAGTGTGGCGTTCGTGGCTCCCAACCCTGCCGCAGCAGCGCCCCTCACCGACGCATTGGATACTGACAGGAACTTCACCACTTTCGGGAACAGCTCATTCGCGGACGCCATCTTCTCGTGACTAGCAGACGACGATTTCGAGCTCTTGCGAGTGTGCTGCGAGCTTTGACTCGATACCGGCACCGGCAAATGGTTGGCACTGCCGCCAATATTGGTCAACGTCGTGCACGCGAAGATGAGATGGATCTTCCATTGCTCGATGATGACATCCGGCGCCGAACTGGCCATCCGACTTGGAGGCTTTCCTGCTGCAAACGCCTGCTCAATGGCAGCGTAGGGCGTCGGCCTCGAGCCATCCGCAAGCGCTGCGATCGTCCGGTAGCTGTGCGACAGTCGCAGGCAGACCAGCTCTCGCGTGAGCGCCACGGCGTGCAAGCAGATCTCCGCGCTCAGCCGGACCAGATTCGGGAACAGCTTGAACCAGAGATTCGTGTCGTGCGCGACGTCGCTGCTGCAGAGCTCGACCAGGGTGCTGTTCAGGTTGCTCTTCCGCAGGCCCTTCTGCAAGCGGCTGCGTTCTGCCAGCGACAGCCGCTCGTCATTCACGTCGATCACCTGCTGCGTGCTGCCCTCCAGGATACTGATGATGCGCGTCGACGGCTTCCCGAGGGCCGTGTCGAACTTCGTGACGAGACGCAGCACGTTGACAGCGATAGCGCGGACCATACGTGATGGCGAGCAGAGGAAGAACAGCCCGTGCGACTCCACCTCGTCCACATGCGCGAGCATGCTCGAGAGATCTAATGGGAGGCGCCTCGCGAAAGGGTCGTCCTCCTCCGCCGGCTCCGCCTTGGCCTTGCGGGTTCGCTGCTGAATGTCATCGATCCAGATCTGTAGCAGCTCGACATAGAGCTTCAGTGTACTCTCGATGTGGCCAGGCCCGAGCAGGCTCCCATCAGACACAGTTGAGTAGCGGTCATCGAACTTGAATATGAACCGCGCGAACCCTATCGTGACTTGCTGAGCGTGTGATTGTCGAGCGATCGATTTGAGTGATTGTGCCGATGAGCTCGCGATGTGAGACTGAACGTGGGCGGTACCGGTGCACAACAGGTTGACAAGAGAGCTGATCTGGAGGTGGGGCGACAGACACCGCGGCAGCGCCTCGACAGCCACATGGAGGAGATCGTAGTAGTGCTGTCGTACGTCTGTAGGGTTGGCGTAGTCGTCTCTCTTGCTAAATGTGAAAGCCTCCGCCATCGGCGTCTTGGGCGTATGAGAGGCGAGTTTCTCATCAAGCACAGCTTGCCCACCAAACGTGTTGTCACATATAATTGTCAGCTGGCCCAGAATCTTGCAGAATTTGACATAGTACTCCTTCGTGGCCTCACTCAGGTTCGTGGTCATGACCGGTCGTGACAGTCGTTCGGTCCGTCCAGCGGACACTGCGAAACCCTGCGATCGCGTGCGGCGATGCGTCATGGGCGAGCGCGAAGCAGGATCCGTCAAAGCGTCGCATTCGAAGCTGGTCGGGAACGGCGGTGGTTCGCCCTTCTCGAGATCCGACATGATGGCCAGGAAAGCGCGAATGGCGATGACCGTCTTCTCCGGGTCCAGGCTTTCAATGCGCAGGTCGCGATCCGAGCCCCCAAACAGCTCGGCATTCATGAGCGGGAAGACGATGGTGCGGAAGCAGATGTCCTGGTACTTGTACCCAATGATGCGGATCAGCTGGATCAACGGGTCGGCGATGACTGGGTCAGTGGAGATCAGGACTCGCTTCCCACCCTGGAACACCAGCCTTACGACCTCGTCAAGCTTCTTCGCGACTGCGCTTGGTGAGTCGGACGACTGATACAAATACCGCCACACAAGGCGGCAGACGGCCTTGAGGTAATGCGATCGGCCTGCTCTCTCGCGCGCCTTGGGCTGCACGGATGTGATGAGAGGGAGCCACTGCGATAGGAACTGCTCGGCTGGCGAGACGCAGAGGATAACAGCTTGCAAGGGGTAGACGTACGGCCAGTGGTCTGCCTTCGAGAGCATCTGGGTAAGCTTGGGCTGGATGATGTTGAGCACATCCTTCCACTTGGGTATGTCGAGCTCGGAAGTGGCTGTCGCGGCGATCGGGAGCAGGAGATGCTCGAACAGCTCGGCGTATGCGTGCTTCATCACCCGGCCATGGACCTCGTTGAAGAACCTGGCAAGTCGTAGCATGGTGTCGCATGCGTGGAGCCAGACGGCTTCCGGCGTGGACCGCACCTTCAGCCATCGCATACTATCCACGAGCAACGCCGTCCGGGTAGCCAGCTTGGGGTCGGCCAGACCCTTCACGGAGAGCTTCTGCTGGGCCTTCACCAGGTCACTCACAAATCGGCCTGCAACCTCTTCGAAACGAACCCCGCTCATGACGCCTAGCAGTTGTCCGCGGATCTCCCAATTGGCATGGATGATAGGTGACATGACCAGTAGATCCGGGTCTGCGCCCTGCAGTTGACCGTAGATGACCTCCTCCAGCCGGTCAGCAGTGTTGAGGCTGCCGTCCGGCCCATTGAGCGCCTTCAGGGTGGTCTGGCCAATGATCTCAATCAGCACCCGGCACAGGATATAGATCGATATGGTCGACCGTCTGTCGGCGGCAGACACATCCTGTTCCTTGATCGACATGTCTTGGCCATTCGCCAGCTGTGCCGATGGGAATGAGCCCTGTGTGATACCGCGCTGTGTGATCATATTGGCCTCACGGAGCTGCTGCAGCTCACTGAACATCTGATTGGCAATATCGGCCTTCTTCTTGCGCCAGTGTATCACGGAGTCGATCAGCGACTTGGGCTTGTGCCGGTTGATGTGTCCCAGCGAACGTATCAGTTGGTCGAACGTTGAATCGGCCCCGGGACCACAGATCGTCTCAATCCGCGGCTCGGCGGTGCCTGGTCGTGGGATACACCGCTCAATGCGATCATCGGCCGCCGCGATGAAAGACGTGAACAGGTGGTGCAGCGCGTACTCCCCAACGGTCGTCAGCTCGGGCTGGCCGTACGGCTTGGACTGCGAGCGGCTGTGCTCGTGACTCCGCTTCACCTTGCCACTGTGCATGCGCTCCGGCCGCTTCTGCATCGCGCCCTTCTCGAAGCCGCGATTGACCTGCGCCGCAGCGCCATTGACATTATTGCTATGCAGCGTCGACATCGACGGGCTCTTCTTCAGCCCATTGGCGGCACTCTCCGGCGCGCCCCCATTCGCCACGGGCCGGTGCGGACTCAGCGGGCTGGTGTTGGCCGAGGCGATGAGGCTGGCGTTGCGCGAGTGCTGCACGCCGTGCACGATGGACGTCTGCCGGTGGTGGCCGTACAGGCTGGACTTGCGCTCCACCTCGAGGCTCTGCTTCGGCCGCGGCGCACTGCCGGGCGTGATGCCGCGCGGCGACGCATTCTGCGGGCTCGTCGCACTGAGCGCGCGGCCGCGTGTCGCGAGCGGTTCGCGTGGCGCGGGCAGCAGCGGGACGGTGGGCGGCGCGACGAGGAGCGGCTCCGGCGGCGGGCTCGCGCTGAGATCGGCGGGGGAGGGGGAAGAGACGAGCACCGCTCTGCTGGACGCCGCCGGCGAAGTCACGGCTGTTGAGACGCAGAGTGTCGTCAGCACAGTGCCGCGCGCATGCCTCTTCCCCCAGGCCTGCCCACGACTGGTGGACCCCTCCACCAGCAGAGTGGAGGCAATTTCCGCAGGCGGAACATACTCATCCTGTGCAGCACCGCCAGTGTAACATCGCCACCCGTCTAGCTTTCAGCCCTTGCTGCACTCGTGAAGCATATGGAGATTCGCCGGCCCGCTCCACATGCTCTTTGTGCCGTCGGATGTGCGGTCTTTGGGTGTAGGTTCGAGGCACCGACGCCGACGCTCGCGAAGCTCAGAATCCGTCAACCGTTTGTGCCTTGCAGTGTGCTAGACTCGATCTGGCCGTGTTTCAGATGGGCCCCGGCCGCGGGCTGCTCCGTTACGTGTCGGCTCGCTGGCGAATCAGCTGGTGGCATCAGCATCCGATCCATCACATCAGCTTCACGCAGACGGTAGCAGTCGTGGAGATGGACCACTTGGTGATGGATTCCGGCCAAGGCAGCATCGTGATAGCCGCTGATACATCGACTGCAGACGAGTCGAGGCGCCAACGATGTCGCAGTGACTGCAAACGATGTGGGTCGCCAGCGACCAGCGCCCGTGCAACACCGCACGGCTGGCGTGCTGACAATGACAGTGATTGTGAAGCGACAGGGCGTCAACGACAGCGATACGGTGTGTTTATCTATCCCTCCTACTCCTCCAGCACATGCCATGATCTTCGAGAACGAGCCGTGGAAAACAATCATTAGCATTAACCGCCCATGCAAACAAACACATTCGCCCGCGGAGGCTGCCAAAGTCATCTGTCGTCGTCGAGCATCTTGTGGTCGGCGGAGAAGGGAGATTACCGCCGTCGTCGCCGTGTGCGTGAAACAGAAAACAGATAAGCATGGCAAAAGGTAGGTGACAGATGGGCATCTGCAGTTGCGTCCAAAGATGTTCTCGCTCCTAGGCGCCGAAGGCGGCCGCCCAACACATGATTCGATGTTGCGGGGGATTGCATGTTGTGTGCGTCGATGTTATGTCGCTGTGCAGTGTTGACAACGATGGACGGGCCTCGGTTGGCTGGTCCAAGAATGCAGGGTGCACGCCGGCAGATGCATCTTGGTGGTGATCATGATTCGTAACGACAGTGGCGTGGTGTACTCGCAAGTGGTGGCGTCGAGGGAAGTGTCGCGGGAAAGGAGGTCGTCAGGGCCGAGAGCCTACTCCTACTCGGAAGCGACGGCGGAGTCGACCGGGCTATTGACTGCCGCAGTCGCCGGTGAGGCGATGGTCTGCTTGGTGTCGGCGTCCTCGACCTTGCGCTCGGCGCCGGAGGCAGCTTCGGCCTGCACAAAGGGCTGCGAGGTGCCGGTGAAGGACGTGGCCGGGCCGTGAGCAGGCACGTGTCTGACGGCGGACTGAGCCCACCTCTGCCCATGAATGGGTACATTGGCCGTGGTGCCGAGGTACTGATCGAACTCATTCGAGGACGTCGTCTGATGCAACGTGGTGCCGGCGTATGGGAGACGGCCCTGGCGCCAAGCGCGAGTGGCATACTCATACTCGGCGGAGCGGAACTGGCGAGCAGCCTGGGTCTGCTGCTTCAGGGCCTTCTGCTCCTGGGTGTCGGCGAAGCGGATCTGCACCAAGAGCTCCTCGCCATTGGACTGGATGGCATGGTTGTTGAAGGTCCGGATGACCTCGTCGCATGCCTCGCGGCTCTCGAAGCGAGAGAAGCCGACGCCACGGCCGTGGCCATTCTTGTCCCGCAGGATGCGAGTGGAGCACACCTTGTGCGGAGCGAACAGCTGGGCAAGGTCGTGCTCGTTCATCGACTTCGGCAAGTTGGAGACGTAGAGGTTGGTGTTGTTATCATCAGCGAACGTCTTCAGCTGAGAGTAGAAGGACTCCTATGGAGCTTGTCAATACATCATCGGCGATACGTATGAGACCGGAAGACGTACCCGTGCGAAGCTGGTCTCGTAACCAAGGTAGTGGAAGCCACGGATGCAGTTCTCGGCGTCCTCGTAGTTGTGATACTTGACAAACCCGAAGCTGAGAAAACGTCAGTAAGGTGGCGGGCGGACTCAGCCTGTGTCGACATACCCCTTGCACAGCCCAGTCGTCATGTCGATGATGGACTTGGAGCTCTTGATGTCACCGAAGCGCTGACCCCAGCCCTCGAGCATGGCGTCGGTGGTCTCCGGCAGCAGGCCGCGGATGTAGACGTTGGTCTCGCCACGCTGATTCTCGAGGGAGCGGTCCAAGGGCTTCAGCGGGGACGAGGGTGCCGGGATGGCGCGTGGAATTGCCGGCTCGCGTGACACCAGCAGCTTAATGCGAGGGGAGACGTCGCTCAGCTCCGGCTGCTTCACCATTGCGATGCCGTAGGGGCCGATCATGGACGTAGGCGACGGTGTGCTGTGCGAGAAGACGCCGCTGGGCGAGCGATTGATGGCAACACCCGCATGGCCAAAGCCTGGGTAGCCGGCGTAGGACGGCGTGGCGGGCTGGTCGTTCTCGTTGGACGAGATCGAGTCACGGCGAGGTGTGATCAGGGTGGGGACCTCCGCGGTAGCACCAGTGGTGGGCGTCCAGTTGTTCTGGGACTGCGGGCTGATGTCGTGGTGCTGGTAGCCCTGGTAGCCCATCTGCGGCATGTACTGATGCGGAGTGTACATGTTCGGCGAATGAGTGTTGTTGCCGGCGCCGTAGTTGTTCGGGTACACGTACTGGCCGGCGCCGCCATAGAGTGTCGTCGGCATGTTGTTGGCCACGGGAAGACCATTGTAGTGGCCAGGAACGGTGGGCATCATAGCGTTCTTGGCCTGAGCTGCGAAGGACTGGTTCTGCAGGTTCATGCCTTGGAAACCATGAGCGAGGGCGGCGAGGTCAACGCTCGGGTTGTGGTTCATGCCTCCGTAGGTCTGCCCGCGGTTACCGTACTGGTTCCCGTAGAGGTTGCCGTTGCCGTAGCCACCCATCGGACGGTTGTAGTTGGTGTTCTTGTTGTCTGCCATGGTAGCCATTCCTGACCTGGTCAGCATCAGTCCGTCGACTGCTCCGTGGCCGGGTGTGTAGCTGTCATGGCCCGTGAGACGTGAGGACTGTTGCACAATGTCCTCCCGGCGGTCGTGCCGTGGTGCGAGACAGGGTCGTCTGGTGATGTGGTATGGCACGCTGTGCGAGGTGAGAGGGTGGCTTACCGATGATCGTGGCGGTGCCGAGTGTTCAATGAGTGATGACCGGAAGGGGAAGGCTCTGTCTGTCCACGTACTGGATCAGCTTCCCGTTGTGCTGAGGAGCTCACCTGGGCCAGGACAGTGAGGCGGTGACAGAGGCGTTCCCGGCCCGGCTCGGGCCTGCTCAGTAGCTCTTAGGCTCAAGCAGCAGCGTGAGGACTCACCTGCTTGGGGTTCCGGAGCAGAGATTGATCGTGGCGGGTGAGGTTGCGTGACCGTTGGCAACAGGGTCGAAGCTGTGCAGGGAGCAGCTGAAAGGAGTGACGAAGCTGGATGCTATGCTGCCAGTGGGCGTATCAACAAACGGGTCCAAAGAGGATGGCAATGTGTAAGAGTGGTGTAAGCGTGAGGAAGAGAAAACGGAGACGAAGTGTGAGGTCGAGTGGGAGAAAGAGCCTGGCGATCGAGTCCAAGCTCCCGGCCCGTGATCTGTCGAGTGAGGAAGGAACGGGCAGCTCGTTGCCGGGGACGCACCTTCGGCAGCCTACACGGCGAGACAGTCGCTACACGTCGTCCTTGCTGCTATTGACTGTTCTTGCGTCTGGGTACTGGACGGGAGGCACATACGCCTCGATCTTGTCCGGTGGAAATGGTGATTTCGACTCCGGGTTGGGTGATCGGGCGAGGTTTGTCCAGGAAAGACGCCGACACTGCTGTGCGTGCGGTATTGTACAAGTTGTCGATAATCGATGTTCAGTAGCGATAAGGAAGCGCTATCAACAACAGGTACTCGATGCGAAGGCAGCAGGGCCTCTCCGCGAGGGACGACGCTGCCCTTTTGTTCAGATATGGCTCCGGGGGTCATGCGTCTGTGCCTTGTGCTACGCGGCACGCCGATTGTATTGCATCTGTGCACTCTCCTGCAAGCCGCACCGGCTTTGTTGTCGCCGCCGCCAGGTCCTGCGAACGGCACATGGCGGGTACGTCCGGCTCGCATCCGCGTGCACCACGCCACATACATGTACGCTTCGTCCGATGCTGGGCATTGTGAACCGTTACCTGCCATTGTGTCTGCTCGTGCGCTCACGAGGAAGTGACCAATGAAGTCCCAGGCAGCCGAGAGCCCTGAGCCACTGTCGTGGATCTGCTCTACCTACATGCACTTGCCCTTTGTGAGATGTCAACTCGACATGATCCTGTGAAGTCAACTCACAGGCAGCAGGAACAAACGGTTGCTAGCGGCCGTTGGACCTTCGAAGGGGGAGCTAGCCGGAGGCAAACTCTGATCACTGGGACAGGCCCGTGACAGCAGTCAAACTCGGCTTCGCACAGCAGCGAGGAGAGTGCCCCACGGTGATCTCGTCGTACCTGCATACGCTCGGTGGGCGCAACTGGGAGTTACCCGGTTCGTGGTGCTCTTGCACCGGGTCGAGCTGCATGCTCATCGCTCAGTCGAGCTTGATATGCCTCAGTTGTGCTGTCCGTGTCAGATGTGATGGGCAATCTCGTACAGCCAGCATGCTCCTTCTCTCCTCGTCCGTATCGTAAGCATCTCTGCAACCTTCACCGAGACGATTGCGCCCCGGAAGCAGGCCGCTCACCTTCGATAAACCCCCCCGACTCGCCTTCGTCTTCTCGTCCTGCAGTCCGCTCATCAACCCAACATCCGCTCGCTGCGCGTCTGCGCTGTCCACACCAGGACCAGGCCCTCCTGCAATGCAAGGAAGGAAAGCCGCCGGATGTCCCCTCCCGAAGGTCCCACCCTGCCGTGCGACAGAAGCCCGCGAGGGGGGCAGGGCGGCTTTCTAGACGCATCCCCTCTCCTGCCCGCTGCATCACCAGCGGCCATCACTCTCAACGACAGGCGTTGTGACACGTCCTGCATCATCATCATCATCACAGCACCAGCAGCCCCGGCAGCGATCGCTCACAATACCTCAAACAGTGCCGTGATTGTGCGGTAGCGACAACGCCCGACGAGCTATCCGCACTCGTGATGACCCAGGCTGCTGGAGATCGGGGCCTGTCCGCCACCACCGCGCATAGCGGCAGGTAGAAGTAGCCTTCGTTTGACTGCAGCGCACAACAGCCGTGCCGGCATGTACTGTACCAGACTGACTCGGGAAGGCCAGCACGGCGCACAAAAAGGTGGCAGGCTGCAGTGGCTTCGTCGGCAAGCAGCCGTCGTCGAATCGTGGAGATGCTCGGTCGAACACTTTGACCCACCACAGTCACGTGCGGGTGCGGATGGATGTGAAACGGGAATCTCACGAGTGCGGATCGCTGTCCATGGGTGACTGCATGCAGATACGCAGCCATTTGATGAGCGTAGCATCTGCCGAACGACGAGCGTACTGCTTCGACTTGATATCGTAGAGGCACGAACATGTAACAATGATCTGGAACAAATACAAGCTGGAACACTAAGCTAATCTCACAAGCGACGGAGCTCAAGAACAGGTGCTGTCTGCTCTCGATCGCATGCAGTGCGGAGCCCTCCGGTGCACCTCGAGTACACCGAAGTGGGTTCGCAATGTAGCCCTCTAATCACTGGGAGGCAGGCAGCGGAGCACCGCGGCCACGGCCACGGCCATGCCCTCTACCTCCGCCTCCACGGTTGTAAGGCGGCCTGAGTCTACCGTGAGTCTCTGCGTTCGCAGCTGGTGCTGCCCCAGTGCTCGCTGGTGTCGCTGTATCCGCAGGCCCAGGAGTCGACGCCTTGTGAAAGCTCGCCTGCCTCGAACCCGCGACCGGAGTGGCCGTGGAGGAAGGCGTGTTCGATCCACTACCGACTGCGCTGCCCTTACCGTCCTTGCCTTTGTTGATCTGCACCGATGGCTTCCGATCGCCGAAGGGCTTCGTCTTCCTGCCTGGCGTAGCGGGAGATCTGACCAGCTTGTTGCTGTTCTGCAGCTTCGTCCCGTGGATCTTGACGTAGACGCCTCCCGCCGGCCTCGTCCACCACATCGGTAGTAACTCCGGCTTGACCTGCGAGTCGACCATGCTCGGCAGCTGATGATGGGCGAGTGGCTTGAGCAGATCGCACCGGGGTGCCGTGTAGATCTCCGGCCTGTACATCGAGTGGCGCGGGATGCGTACCGCGGGTTTCGAGCCGAAGCTGAGCTCCTCCTTGAACATGACATCGATCGTGGGCTTCGACATGACCTCCGCGCTGCGATCGAGGGTGAAGCCCTCTGCGGTGACGTTCTTCCTGGGCGGAGAGACCGGTAGAGAGACTGTAGCCGAGAGGCCACTGGGTACGTCGTCCATCAGCGCCTTGCTCGACGACGTTATCGCCAGAGCTGGGCCATGGATCTTCGGCGTGGTCTTTGGTGGCGTCTTCGGCGGCGACGGCGGCACCTCCGTCTGTATGTTGGCGCGGTTGAACAGCCCGTTGAAGCGTGCTTGCCACTCGTTGCTCCTAGCGATCGGCTGCGTAGCACCCGGCGGTCCGAACTGAGGGACGTGACGCTGCGGCATTGTACTCGGTAGATGCTGGTGCTGCGATTGCGGTGGTGAGGACTGCAGAGAGGCCGCGGGAGGTAGCTTGACCCTAGGAGGAGGTGGTGGGAGCTTGATATGGGGATGCTTGTTGTCGCCGCTGTGCGCAGGGTGCGTCGTAGTCTCTGGCGGCGGCGGTGACTGATCTTGTATTGGCGCTTCTGGCACGCCCGGTAGCGGCCCTGCCGGGAAGTTGACATTGCCTTGATAGACAGTCGAGGGCTGCTGTACACTGGGCGGCGCAATGGGCGGTTGCTGAATGGGCATGCCGCCGTGAGCCGCGTTCTGCGAGCCGTCGGAGATGCGCACGGTTTTCTCGCCAGCCGCCTTGGACAATCCGTTGAGTGGCGACGAGGTTGGCACAGGGCCGATAGGATGCGTCTGTGTGCTTGGCGGCGCGGGACTGAGTGTGGAGACCGACCTTGAACCTTGCGGATCGTGAACGGTGTACTCGGTCTTGTCGAACTTGCGTGGCGCTCCAAGCTGGCCCTGCCGTGCCGAGGCTTTATTGAATGTCTCCGTGATGGTGATCTCGCTCGGAGTGGTGGGCGACGTTGCTTGCGGCTTCCGCATTGCAGCATCCGCTTCCGCCGAGTACTGGTGTGGTAACCTTGCAGCCGCGTTGTTCCATGATGAGATCGGATCCTGGCGTTGCGGAGGCTGCTGCTGTTGCAGCTGTGCTCGAGACGGAGGGGCAATGGGCGCGGGGAGATGCGTTTGGCGACCCAAACCTGGTGCTGGCGACGGTCCGTTGTTGCGTGACGAGCCCCAGGCTGCGTCGGGTCGAGCGTCAAGGCCTGGTGGCGGGAATGCGCGTTGCTGCTCAGGTAGCTGCTGCGGCTGCAGGTTGGGAGATCGAGCATCTTGTGTAAGACCTTGCGGAGAGATCCGGTTCGCTGTCGGCGGACGGCCCATGCCAGGTGGGGGAGGTAGAGCTGACGGCTGTTGTGTTGTCGGGTGCGGAGCAAAGCTACTGGAGTCACCGAAAGTACCGTTCCCAATGCCGGATGTGCCCCAGACATTGCCATTGGACGGTGTCGTGTTCCACCCAGAGAAAGCGTCACTGTTGGCGAGGGGCGATCGTCCGAATGGCTGCTGCTTGCGATCGCCCGGCGATGAGTATGATGATTGCGGTGGCCGGTACGGGGATGGCTGCTGCGAGAAGGGGACTCGAGCATTCGCTCTTGGCGAGAGGTGTGCTCGTGGAGCTTGGCGCTTCGCCTCGTCCGTGATGGGTGAGGGCCGCTCTGGAAGACCGACGGGCTGGGCTGGCTTGAGCGGGAGAGGCGATGGTAGCTTCTCCTCGACCATACGCTGCTGCGGAGGAATGGGAGGAGGTGCTGTCTGGTCTTCGAGCACGGGCGCCGTCGCCGCCGAAGCCTCTACTGGCTTCAAGGGGGCTTCAGGCTCGGTCTTGACCTCCTCCATTTCCGGCGCGGGCTCGACTGGCTTATCGATGGCTTTAACCGGAGCCGCCGCTGTCGCAGCAGCGGCCTCAGCTTCACGCTCTTTCCTTGATTTGCCAGACCCTTCCAACGCAGCGAGCTTGGCCTTCAGCCTCTCCTGCTTCTCCTTCGCAGAGTGCTCTTCTTCCTCGACGCGGCGCTTCTTAGCCTCCTCCCGCTTCTCGCGCATGATGCGCTCCTGGGCCTTGACTGGGTCTTCAGCTTCTGCGCCGGCCTCGGGCCGTAGAGGCATCTGCTGGTCCCACGCGGATTGCTGCGCAAAGGCGGGCTTGGCCGCATCACCTCTTGCGGAGACTGGTGATGCGCGCATGTCGTGGCCGATGACTGTACTCTGTCTTCTTGCCTCCTCGATCGGTGTTGGAAGGTCGTTCGGCCGCGACACGGAAGACATGCGCCGAGCAGATGGGAGACTACCCTGACTGACACTCGACCCACGTCTCTTCCCCCAAGATGACCCGTCCACCTGACTGCTGGTGCGCGACTGGAACGCGGCAGATGGCTCGGCAGGCCCGTTGCCACCCTGGGATGACCGCTGTAAGAGCGATGGTTTGCGGAACGCCGAGTCCGGCTTGATTGATGTGCGGCGGCCCTCAGGTGCAGGCTCATATCTACCATTGGCAGAGTTGAACAGCTCGCGAGGTGTGCCTTCGCCGTCCCGCCATGAGCGATCGAACGTATCCGCTGCGATCTCCCGTGCAGGTTGCGAAGGCGGCTGCGGCTCGTACGAACGGGCATCTTGGCTTGGCATAGCCGCTGGTTGCGCTGCCTGCTGCACTGGCGGATTGATGAGCGAGGATGTGTCGACGGGAGGAAGCGGAGCCCACGGTGACTTGGCCGGTGTCGGGGCCGGACTCTTCGACTTCAGCGAGGGCTTGTCTGTCACAGCGCCAGTGCCGGTGGATCCGTTTGGCTGCTGTTTGGCGTGTAAGGCGGCTGTGCCCGGTTTTAATATGGTCTTCTGAGGTCCCAACTCAGTCTTCGGCTTCGCAGTCAGGATTGGCTTGGGCACATCGGCAGGCTTCTCGACCAGTGCAGGTACAGCTAGCTGCGCCTGCTCCACTGCTGTGGCCTCTGCTGGGGTGAGCGTAGACTTCGTACCGTCCATCCAAACTACAGCTTCTGGCGCCCAGTCATCCTCGTCTTCGTCGATGTCGGCCCACTTCGACTCCTTACCGCCCTCATCAGTCTGCAGCCGGGTTGCCAGGTGTATGCCGTACTGCTGCTTGAGCTCCTCGTCGGTAAAGTGCTTCGGTGGTGCGGGCGGCACAGCTGGGAATACGTCAGTAGGCGCTCGTTCGAGATACTGACCATGAAGGCCTACGTCGGTTCTTATTCCACACTTTGCTCGCATCCGGAGCGCCTGCTCCTTCCGCGCCGGGTCGCGGTCTCTGCAGGCTCTGTAGTGTGCTCGCGCTTTTTGAGATCAGCCTGGGCTTCGCTGCTGCGAGCTGTGCCGGTGCGGCGAGAGCGCTCGGCTTCTCGCTAAGCTTCGCATTTGCTGTTGCTGCTGGAACGGGCGTTGCAGACTTGGCCATGAAGCTCCTCGTTGCCGAGACCTTGCTGAACGTCGTCGGCTTCTTCACCGAGCTTGTCCGCACGTGGTGACCCTCCTCCTTCTTTTGCTCGGAGCCCTCCATCTCTGCCTTGATGCCGTCGATGCCCGTTGGCTCGTTTAGCTCGCCATCTTCTGCCTGGTCTTCACCCGGGCCGGCTGTCTCCACGCCATTTGCCATTTCAGTCCCATTCTGAACAGCTGCGTCCGAGCCACCAGCTTCCGCAGACTTCTCGCTCGTGTTCGCCGCTTGTGCGATGTCGTCGATCGTGCGATGGCCGTCGTCGGCGGTGGCGGCGGTGATGGGGTTCGCAGCAACGTCAGCGGGCGCCGAAGCGCTCGCCGACACTGAATCGATTACCACATTGTCGCCAACCTGCTCTGCCATAACAGTCTCTGCAACTGTTTGCGCAGCATCTCCGTTAGAACTGGCGTCTATGTGTGCGTTCGTCGCGAGCATGCTTTGGCCACGTGCTCGGTGTTTCTTGGGACAGCACGCGACGTCGGTGGAGATTGTCTGAGCGCTGCGACAACGTGTGGAAGGGTGATGTATACCTACGGTCAGTGTCTCTCCGCCAGGGTGACGTCGAGATCCGGATGGGCTGGTGCAGTACTACCGCCTGAATACCCGCGAGGTGAAGTTGGAGGGGTCGCGAAGAGAAGGCGCGTCCGTGGGACGGACTCGCGGGTGGGTAACTGCCGTGTAGAGGAGGCGAGGCTGTGTCGCGATGGGGGCGATGTTCGAGGTGGTCACGCCTTGCAGTGCTGAAAGGAGGAGCAAGCTGTTGCAACGACGACGTGCAGTCCCGCAGCGGCGTTCCGAAGCGCACGGTCCAGGCGCCAAGAGCCCGGGATGTGGTGGCGCGGACGAGACGGCGGGACGATATGATCGACGAGCAGTAATCATATCACAGCAGACTTGTCACTAGGCACGCAGGAAATAGAGAAACACATTCACGCCTTCTGGGGTGTCTCTGGGAACTCCTTGACCTCGTGATGTGCGTCACTCATTCGGTGGTTCAGATGGCTGAGCACACCGGTGAGCAAAGAGCAATGATCACCATATCATCTTTCCGCTAGTCTACGAGAGCACACCCGCAGAGTAACACACTAAGTCACTGCAAGCTGGACCACTTCTGCGATTCATGTCTGGCCTGGACTGCGTACCACCGCGACGACGATGGCTACAGGACACTGAGGATCTTGCCCATCAAGAGTGCATCCACCTTCTCGCCCTTCGCGAGCGTACCCGGCCTAGTCGGCAGACAAAGCAGTGCATTGGCGCCCTTGAAGCTGCCGATCCGCGAACTGCGCTGGAAGCCCGTGCTCGTCGCATAGAGCAGCCCGTCCTCCTTCGCCGAGACCACCACGCGATGGTACTCCGTCCGCTTCGGGTCCAGCCTGACCTCCTGCTCCAGCACCACCTTCACCTTGGGTAGACCCCAGGGCGGGCTGAAGCCGGCCATCTTCTGAAGCGCCGGCAGCACGAAGAGATGGTAGGTCACGACCGCGGAGGCCGGATTGCCGGGGAGGGAGAAGATGACTTTACGCTGCCGGTCGGAATCGTTGTTGGGCTTGACGGGTACAGAGGCGAACGTAGTAGGCTTGCCTGGCTTCATCGATACGCGGCCGAAGTGGATTGTGCCGCCTAGTGAGCGTTCGATGGTCGGCTTGAGCAGGTCAAGCTCGCCCATGCTGACGCCGCCACTGGTGATCACAATGTCGACTGTCCGGAGGGCATCTCGGAGACTCTGCTCGAGCGCGCCGGGTCTGCTGCTCGTCAGCACGTCTCGCGGATTTATGCGTGGGGCGACATACTCGTCTGAGGCTATGCCTAGATCAACAGCCTCGAAACCCGACCCACGCACGGCAGTCAGAAGTGTGGGTCTGTTCGTGTCCCGTACCTCACCCAATCTCAGGTCTTCGGGTCTGTCATGTGGCACGATCTCGTCGCCAGTGCTGAGCACGCCGACCACGGGCCTCTTGTATACGCTCACCTCCTGGGTGCCAACAGACGCCAGCAATCCAAACTCGCCGCCGACTGCTGTGATGCCTTCACCCGCCCTCATCACGACGTCGCCTGCCTTGACATCGCTGCCCGCCTCCCGCACATTCTCGCCTTCTTTGATCGCATCAGTCAAGACCTCGATCTCCTTCTCTTCTGCACCATCTTCCGTCATCGAGCGTAGCACAGTGTCCTCAACCATCACCACAGACGTGGCGCCTGGCGGCAGCGGTGCGCCCGTCGTGATACGCGCTACCTCGCCCGTGCCAAGCTCGGCGACTTCTCCTGGCTGAGCGTGCGATATGCCGGTCACTGGGAAGATGCCTTTGGTACTTGGCACCAATGGATGGTTTGAAGCAACGATGGCGTAGCCGTCGACAATGCTGGCCCTGAATGCGGGCACGGACTCTCTTGCCGCGACATCTTCGGCTAGGATCGAGCCGACAATCTGCTCGTTTACGGGAGCTTTGACAACTCGAGGTTCCGGTGTGTGCTCGGCGATCAGGTTGAGAGCATCTTCCACTGCGAGCATCGGATATGGAGACTCGCGATACCTTTTCGTCGGGCCAGCGTTCGGGTCGTTCGAGACAGGTCGGTCTTCAGGCTTGGTGTGCGCTCGTGGATCGGCATGGGCGCCATGACCATGTCCGTGGCTGTGGCCATGATCATGCGAGTGATGATGGTGGCCATGCACAGACGTGTCCTGTGCACTGGACAGAGACTTCAGACCAGCTTCCTTCTCCAGCTTCTGCGTACCGCCAACGTGCAGTGTCCGCGAATCAGCGCCAGCAGCCTGTTGGCAGGCATGTGCCAGCTGTGGCAGGATGGCCTCAAGATTCTCTTTGGCACCCTTGGGGGAACCAGGCAGTGTCACAATCAGTGTGCTGTTACGGACACCCGCAACGGGTCTTGCCATCATCGCGACTATGTAGTGTAAGCGAGTATCACGGGCACATGATCTTGAAACTTACACGGCGTGACCTTGAGCGATGCTGCGAGCATGCCATGTCTGGCCGCTGGTCAGCTACAAGGTCTGAATCTCGGGCTCCATGGATCCCACATCAGTCCCGGCGCATGCTTATGTATGAGCGGAGTCACTGCCTATGTCTCAGTCACCATCAAGTAGCCAACCCTTGGATGATCGCAGACTGTGTCGGCATTGCAGGGTATGCTGCACACTCACCTCTGGCGTGACATCCTTCGGTGTGAATCCCGTACCGCCACTTGTCAACGCAAGATTGAACGGCTCGGCACCATCGGTCCAGCCTGTGATGGCTCTCTGGATGTCAAGCACATTGTCCGGAACGATGCGTGTCTCGCTGGCATCCCACCTGTCCCCAGCAATGCGGGAGAAGACGTCTTGCAGCGCGGGGATACATTTGTCGGTCGCGGGATCTCTACTGGCCGTCTCTGATATGATGAGAATGGCGGCGCGCAACTTTCCCGACACCGACATGATTGTACTACATCAGCGGTTTCGGGATGGAAGATCGAAGTTGAGGTTGAAGTCGACGTCGGGGTTACCTAGCGGGAGCACGGACCGCAAGACTATTTACACATCTACGTACGTTACTCCATCCAAAGACGACAGTAGGTCACCAGCATGATTGCTGAGCGTTCGAGCGGTTCAACGATTGACGGCCACATCGCCCGCAATCGGCTAGGTGAGCCCTGCCCAATAGTGCGATTTCTTGCGCTTGATGACCTTTCCACCACTGATGGCTGCACACGGACGGCGGTGGTCAGAAGCGGACCAAGATGCGTGGCCCGGGCAAACATGACAGTACTACGTTCCCTTTCACGGTCCAAGTCCCGTCCTTTTGAACGATCTTTCGTTGACGCCGGAGACTGCTGTCTACGGTCGACACTGCGCCTCCGGAGGTGACCGTGTCGTCGGCACTCTTGTTCTGATACCTCCACTCCGAGCGACAGGCACCACATGAAGGCTGCTTGAAATAGTATCAATGGCAAAAATTCCGGAGGGCGTGCGATGTCCAGTCGTCTAGTCGTAGAAGCTGCTTGAGACTGCGGGCAGAGCGGCAGCTTGCCATGCACAGCAGCTGGCTGCGGCAGTCTTCGTGTGTGCCCTTGGGAGGCAACAGGATCTAGACCGTTCGGTCACACTCGTAGAGCCCAGGAGCGACAGTTGAGGCCGACCGTGCTCATCGAGACGCGTATTTGATGGAGCCGTGGATCGCCTCGTGTGTCAAGATTCGTCATATTGGCCGTCCACGTCTCCAGGCTCGTCCGGATCCTCGATCCCATTGAGCATGTCAAGGTCGTGATCATCTGCTTCCTCAGACGCACCAGAAAGGGTCGCAGGTTTGGTGATAGCTGCGCCAGACCGCTTGGCTGCAGACTCAGCACGCCTGATGCCGAGCCGCGCTCTTCTGATGGCTTCCTCTTCGGCCTTCCTGATAGTGCCAGAGACTCTGACGACCTGGATCACGTATGGCTGATTCATCGGCTTGGGCAAGTGCGTGATAAATGACAGGGCAGCCCAGACTAGCCGATAGTGGTCCCGGGAGACGCGTATGATTGCCGTACTGGTCGCGGCCGAGAAGTACTTGACTGTCGGTCGTCAGCGTCGAGTCCACTTGGGTGAGGTGGCTGCCGTCTCGGACCTTGGAGGCTCCCAGCGACTTTGCCAGACCCATAGTCGCCGAATAGCTCTGACACCCCGTCCCGCATCATACGCATCAGCGTCCCAGCGTTCATGCGGTCCGAGGTTGGCTGGTTGAACTGCATGGTGTACGGGACATCCTCGCCGGGCTTTGCACGCCATTGCGAGGATTTGACGTCCGGATTAAGCATGTTGACGAGCAGATAGCGGTACTTGATGCGGACCATGACGGCGGGCTTCGGGCAGCAGTCGCTGTATCAGACCCCTGTGATCACTGGATTCTCGCGCATTGTCCGCGCTCTGATTCTTGGCCTTGAATGTCAGGGCGCCATATTCTTCAATCGACGGATGCAGTGAAGTCAGAACCAGGAGCAATGTGATTTGGCTTGAGAAGGTGGTCCCAGGACTTTGAATCGATGTGCGGATGCTTTCCGCTGCCTCGGCCCAGACGAAATAATTATGCTCGCGGACGACTTCGACCACTTCCACAATAACGCTTCGTCATGGCCGACAAACGCTTCGAAGCCCTCTCACGAGACCCCCGCTATCGCCTGCCAAATAAAAAGGAAGCGCGCACAGCAGTAGATCCCCGCTTCGGCCGTCTCTTCACCGACCAGGATTTCCGCAAGAAGGCCAGTGTTGATCGATATGGACGGAAGATCAAGCCGGAGCAGGGGACGAAGGAACTGGAAAGATTGTACAGACTTGATGGCACCGAGCAGCCGAAGCCCGCGAAGAAAGGCGAGCGCGAACTTGTTGGTAGCTCGGATGAGAACGCGGAGGACGATTCGGACGAGGACGACGAGGGCGACGAGGTTGAGCTAGGTGCCAAGAGAGACCTGGCGAGAGAAGGCTTTTCAGGGTCGTCGTCTGAGGAAGAGAGCGAGTCCGACGAGGAGGATGACGGGATCGAGGCGGAGCTTGCAGATGAGACAGCAGGCGGAGAGCAGACGGAGGACATTCCCACAGGCGAGGTCTCACGGCGCTTGGCTGCTGTCAATCTGGACTGGGACAACATACGCGCGACAGACATTATGGCAGTAGCAGTGAGTTTTGTGCCCAGCGGTGGACGAATAGAGAGAGTGACTATATACCCGAGCGAGTTTGGTCAAGCGCGTCTGGAGAGAGAGGAGCTTGAGGGACCGCCACGGGAGATCTTTGCGAGCTCGAAGCGGCAGGTCGAGCTGAGCGATGAGGATGAGGAGGAAGAAGGCCGAGAAGGGGAGTCAGACGACGAGGCTGCGGATGAGAAGATCAAGCAGCAGCTCCTACAGGGCCAAGCAGATGACGGCCACGAGTTTGACACAGCCGCATTGCGCCAATATCAACTCGAGCGACTACGATACTACTACGCCGTAATAGAATGCGATGACAAGCCGGCAGCCAAAGCGATCTACGACTCCATGGACGGCAGAGAGTACCTCTCGACCGCCAACTTTTTCGACTTGCGTTTTGTCCCGGACGACACCGACTTCGACGAGAAGCCGCGCGATGAATGTAAAAAACTTCCGGAAGGCTACAAGCCGAACGACTTCCGCACCGAAGCACTCATGCACTCGAAGGTCCGCCTGACGTGGGATGACGACGACACGACCCGTAAGGAGGTGCAGAAGCGTGCCTTCTCCCGTGGCGAGATCGAGGAGAACGATCTGCAGGCCTACATTGGCAGCGATGATTCGGATGCCGATAGCACTACGTCCCGCAAGTCGGCGGCTGAAGATCGCAAGGCGCGGAAGAAGGCTGAGCAGCGACAGAAGATGCGTGAGAAGCTTGGGCTTGGGAGCGAGCCGGCTGCGAAAGCTAAAGGTCGGAAGGAGGAGCAAGTCGGCGATATGCAGGTCACTTTTACTTCTGGGCTGAGCAAGGCCAAGGAGGAGAAGAGCGGAGTATTTGAGAACGAGCCGCAGGACGCGGAGAGTACGCGCGAGCGATACATCCGCAAAGAGCGCGAGAGGAAGCAGATGCGCAAGGAGCGGTCGAAGGCCTCCAAACCAGGCGCACCAGCCGAAGACGATGACTCGGAGGCTGGTGCCGAAGCCATTGTGGCAGACGATGCGCAAGAAGATGCTGGTTTCGACGACCCCTTTTTCAACGATCCCGCCTCCGCGGCGGTCGTGGAAAAGAAGGCGAAGAAAGCCGAGCGCAAGAAGAAGCGCGAAGAGCAAGCCGCCAAGGACGAGGAGGCTGCTGCGAGGAAGGGAGAGCTCGAGCTGCTCATGGCCGAGGACCAAGCGGACAATGTCCGGCACTTTGATATGCGTGAAGTTGAGAAGGCAGAGAAGGAGGCGCGGCGGAAAGGCAGGAAGGGCAAGAAGTCGAAGCAGGAGAAGATTTTGGATGAAGCAGAGGGTGAGGGTGCGACGCCGGCTTTCAATGTCGATAGTCAGGACCCGCGGTTCAAGGCTCTGTTTGAGAGCCACGAGTATGCTATTGATCCAACGAACCCTAAGTTCAAGGGTACGGAAGGCATGAAGGCCTTGCTTGAGGAGGGCAGGAAGAAGAGGAAGAGGGTTGATGATGAGGGGGGGGAGGTAGGGGAGCCGGCCAAGGCGAAGAGTAAGAAGAGCACAGGGCTGGACGGCAAGTTGGGAAAGGACGAGGATCTTAAGGGCTTGGTCGCGAGATTGAAGAAGGGCAAGGGTCGGTAGTCCATACAGAGGCAGTACGTAAGTGCGATAGCCAGACACCATCACTTACAATACCCCCTCCGCAGCTGATGTGTCTCCTGCAGCGGAGCAGTCTTACTCCGTTCCTCAAGCTCAACATGCGCCTGGGGACAGCATTGTGGCAATCGATTCCTCGCTCCGTGCGATCGAGACAGCTTGACGGGCTACATAGTATGCTTGACTTATTTCGAGTGCGCGGCACATCTTTTGAGCATGAGAATGACTCGTTCTTGGTTTTGGTATCGAGTAAGTGAGTCTAATGTGCGATGGCAATGATCCCCAGGTAGCACGGCTACTCGCCATACGCTATATATGTGCACTCGCACGCACTTCTCATCATAACATAGATGTGCCTATGCCCATTCCGCTCAGCAAAGCTTCCACGAATCGCGCGTCTGCTTGCCAGTCCGTCGGCGGCCACTCAACAGCGCATTCCTCGCCTTCACAAGTTGCTGCGCGGTCCGAGGCGGGCGTTGCCCCGACGTGAATCTGATGCCTCTGGCGCGTCATCATGTCCTCGTGCTCGGAGGAGTCGGAAGCGAGAGCGCCGCTATGCATCCCGAAGCATGCTATAAGGTCCCGATCGATCATCGCACGGCCGCAGACGATGCAACAAAGCGTAGCAGAATGGCAGGAGTCCGCCAGGCCTCGCCTCTCCTCCAGATGGTCTGTTGTCAGGCTTTTGGTGGAGATCCTTCCATGTCGACCAAGGCCCAAGTCTTTCCTGACAACCTCCTACTCCACCATCCTCTCCCCGCTCTCTTCCTGCGGACTCCGAGTGCCTTCCCGATCCTCATCAACGGTCCCCTCGCTGTCGTCGTCCGCGCCGTCGAGATCCATCTTCTCATGCGCCGCACCGTTCGTCGCCTGCTCGCCATCCTGCCCCTGCGCGCCTCCCACATGACCATCCAGCGTACCCTGACCCTTTGCAAGCCCACCATTGGCTTGCACGGCTCCACCATCCTTTGCCTGCTTCTCCTTAACCTGCTTGTATGTCGCCGTCTTCGGGACCACATCACTCAAGAACTCCAGGTTCTCTACCCGCGCTACCGCGTTGGCTGAAGGATGTTAGTGCGTACTCATCGCTACAGTGTAGGCATAGAATTGTGCGTACCGACATCCCGGTACTGGACGTTGCGCCGCGGCTTCCTCTCAGACTTGACGATGTTGTATGATTGCTCGACTAGGTACTGCAGGAACATCTCGGTCGCGGCGGTGATAACGAAGGCAGCGTTGTTTGAGCAATTGCCCACATCGTCGTCGGCGTTGATGATTTTCTTCACGCGGGCCACTGGAGAGATGGGTTAGCTTGATTATCATCCTCTGTTTACTGTGCATCTGAGTGTATACGTGGCAGCGCGACTGTGCCCGTGACCTCCTTCTGGGGAGTGATGGGCGTATTGTTGTACGGCATCGCGACGGGTGTTGTTCAGACCGTCCTGATCTCTGCTGTCTGGCAATCTCGGTATGACGCTGGTCGACGAGGCGGTACTTTGAGGTCTATGACACGTCGTGCTCGTGGCTGACAAGGGTCACCGGTTGGCAGTCATTTATACAGAAGTACGGCAGGCTGAGATGAGGTGTGGACGAAGGTGGACGCGCCGGCGGCAGCTCCTCGGAAGTGGTCTTTCACATGCCAGCGATCCCTCTCAGGCATCCTCAAGCCATCTCCATCACGTCTCTATGCGAATCGCGTTGCTACGAGAGCATCGTCGTACGGAACAGACGCCTCGGCAGTAGGCGCGCGACGATGCGATCGCGACTCGCCCGTACGACGTCCACGCGATGATCCGGCGCATCAGCTCCATCTCCATCCACTCCCGATCCCCAGCAACCCCGACCCGCCGGTCCAGCTACGCGACGTCCGTGTCGTCCCGCCGCAACGAGCACCTCACCCGTCGCGTCTCTGCGCTCTCCACCGCTGAGAATGGCGACGTCGTGGACCCGGAAGCCACGGCCGCCGACGAGACGGTAGCGGAGGAGCTCGCCGAGATTAAGCGCTACGAGGACTTCACCACCATCGACTGGGTGCAAGATGCCGCGCGCGAGAACCAGCGGCGGAAGGCGCGGCGGGTGGAGCGCGCGGGCTTCTTCGAGAGGGACGGGCGATTGGGCTGGAGGCACAAGGTCTGGGAAGCCTACGATGCGGGTCAGGGCTGGATCGTGGTCACCTTGATCGGCAT
>JAWDJV010000251.1:0-25478 GCA_033119285.1 Teratosphaeriaceae sp. CCFEE 6253
TTGTGACGTTGGGGCTGCATAGGCCAAGGGGCCCAAGAGCAGGAGCAAGGAAGCGAAGAGCTTCATGGTGAAGGAGTAGTGAGGAGTGGATGTGATGATCAAAGGATGATGAGAAAGGATCAGGATTGAGGGGGGCAGGCGGCCTTTTTATGTCTGAACCGCGCCAAGGGGGCTTACCCTGTGGTCCTCAACCTGTCGAGTGACGGATGACCCACATGCACAAGGACGCCTCAATCCGGACTCGATGGCGCCACGTTCGTAGCGCGACTGACGCATCGAAGGGGCAGATGAGGCTAGGAGGCCTCACGGGCGTGATGCAGATTACCTGTCGATGTGCCCGAACCCGGGATGTGGGAACCTCCATGGGAGTGACCAGTCCTGGCGCAGTGCTGATACTGGTCATCGTGCGAGTTTCCGGTCTAGTCGCAGAAGGTGTGCTAGCAATGTCGAACTCCTGGATTGCTGCATGTTTCGCTTGGTCGGTGTGTTGAGCAGCTTGAGCTGTGGTAAGCAATACTCGGCAACTCAGTTGCTCTTGTCTTCGGGCTGGCCTGTAGAGTCAACAGCAAGTTTGTCAACTGAGTCACTGGCGGGTCGACTGATAGGCCCGGTCATCCAATATGATAGTGCAGTTGTGCGCATATGCCAGCACCCCGGAGGTGTGGTGATGATGAGGTATATAGACGGAAGTGATGTTGCGCGGGCCACATCGAAATTCTTACGCTAGTCAGTCTCGACATGGGTTGGGTAGGCGCGGCCGTGCCCCATGACTCGCGCGAAATGCATTCTGATGTTGACTCCTTAGGCACACTTCCGTACATCGAATGCACATCTCTCAGCGCATGGCACCAACAATCGAGTACTCCGCTCACACTGGCCTGCATGCGCCACAGCAATGGTACACGAATCACTACCCTCGCCAGCTTGCGCACCAAGCGTGCGTTTGAAAGGTCCCGCAGGCGATTGGCCACCATGAGCGACGACGCAGGCCCTCGACGGATCGAGGAACAAACACTCTCTCGGTACCGCCAAAAAACGTACTACCCCGTGAGGATTGGCGACGTCTACAACGACCGTTATCGAGTCATCGCCAAGATCGGCTTTGGCGCATACTCCACTGTCTGGCTTGCCCGAGATCAACGGTAAGGTTGAGCGAGGCGTGTTGACATGCTTTCTGTATTCGACTGACCTTCATAGCAGCTCGAAGGCGTATTCTTGTCTCAAAGTATGTGTGCACGACGACACAGAAGCTTCTCCTATCCTCAACGAAGTGCGAATGCTTCGCCATCTTGAGGAGATGGCCAAGGAGGACACAGATGATCATCCCGGCCTCGACTTCACCCGCCTTGCCGACGAGATTTTCCAGATTGAGGGGCCGGCTGAGCAGCACTATTGCATGGCGTCCAAGCCTCAAGGTGTCAGCATCCGCGCCTTGCAAGACACGTATCCCAATGCGATTCTACCGAAGCTGCTGGTCAAGTCACTCATCTTCCGATTGCTCGCCGCCGTCAACTTCTTGCACGCGCAAGCAGGCGTCATTCACACAGGTACATGACCTGTCAAGCCCCAGCGCTTCTTCATCATCATGCCTGACGAATGCTGAACTCGGGATAGACATCTCGCCGGCGAATGTGTTGACGAAAGCCGAGGATGACACCGACTTCCAGCTCATCGAAGCCGCAGAATCGCAACACCCGGACACACCTGTCCTCGATGGCGAGTACCCCGTGTACCGGTCTCGGGAAGCTCCAACAGTGGTCGTAGGGTACCCGTATCTCACAGACTTCGGCACGGCGCGGCTAGCAGACCCGATCAATACCGGCTGGTGCATGCCAGATTTGTATCGCGCGCCGGAGATCCTCCTCGGCTTGCCATGGAGCTTTCCGGTGGATGTCTGGTCGATAGGAGTAATAGTGAGCACAAGTCGGGTGCAAGGGTATTCCGCCGGAAGTAAGCTAATGTGTGCATCCAGACGCTGCAGCTTCTCGAGGGACGGAATGTGTTCTACGCGACCGATCCCCGAGACAGGAAATACGTCCTTCCACTAGCACTGGCGCAGTACATCTCCTATATGGGCCTCCCGCCGCCTGAAATGATACAGAAGAGTCCTTCGTGCCAACGGTATTTCGACGAAAACGGTAAGCTCCTGGACCCTGCAATGTCGAGGCGGGAGCGTGGTCTGACGTCTCTCGGATACTAGGCGAGTGGTCAGAAGCAGACTGCCCGATACCGTTAACGTGTCTGGAGGAGTTTGTGACCATTATACCCCCGGGCGAAGAGAAAGACTTGTTCCTCAAGTTCATTCGCAAGATGCTAACCTGGGACCCTGAGCCGAGGAGTACTTCGAATGAGCTGCTCGTGGACGAGTGGCTTACACTGCGTACTTAGCAGTCGCTCGGACAGGCTGGCAAGACGTTAATCTACCGACTGCGGTAGAGGCATGTACTACACTCTCAACTTCATCTCCTGCCCCACCGCCTCCAAAACTTCCACCAACCCTCCTCGTCGCCCCTCCCTCTTCCTCTCCCTCTACTCCCCACCCTCCACCAGAATAGTGGAACGCCCACCGCGATGAATGCCACGACAACTAGCGCCTGCAACGGCTTCGCAAATACAGCCCGACTCACCAGGAATAGACTCACGCAGCAGAACACAACAGGCGTCGCCATCCAGCACTTGTACGGCCGCTCCAGCTCCGGCTCCTTAACCCTGAGCACGATCAATCCAACGACCGCAGCGAAGTAGAATAGGTAGCTCGCGACGCCGTAGAAAGTCGTTAAGGTCGTGAAGTCACCGATGATGATATAGATCCCCGTGATGGCGGCATTGAGCGCCATGGCGAAGATGGGCGTATAGAAGAAGCCCTGCTCGTCGGCGATGAAGCGCGTGAAGCGCTTAGCTCGCGCGCTCCGACGCGGCAGGCGCATGGGCTGGCTGCCACCGCTGGGGGAGAGGCCGATGGTGCCGAAGAGGGAAGGGATGTAGCCCTCTTTGCCCGCGCTGTAGACCAGGCGCCCCGCGGTGAAGGTCGTGGCGTTCAGCGCGCCGAAGCAGGACCCGCTGACCACGAGCGCGAGGATGAGGGAGCCGAGGCGGCCGAGGACGACCTGCCCGAAGGCCACGGCGACGGTGTTGGAGGCGTTGATGACGTCGGCGGGGAGGACGAAGATGTAGCTCAGGTTCGCCAGGAGGTAGGCCAGGATGACGAGGGGTAAGGAGGTGTGGATCGTGCGCGGGAGGTCGCGGCCCGGGTTGACCATCTCGCCGACGACGTAGTTGGTGTTGTCCCAGCCGTCGTAGGCCCAGAGGCCGGCGTACAGGGCGACGGCCCATTGGGAGCTGCTGGTCGAGGTGCCTTCGAACCAGTTGGTGTCGCGCCAGGCGGAGGAGAGGGCGGCTTTGTTGGAGGCGAAGCCTGTGGCTGCTACGACGATGCCCAGAATGGTGATTGCGAGCAGGCCGACGAATTTGAGAAACATGAAGAGGTCCGCGCTTCGAGTGCCGAGGCGCGTGGAGACGCAGTTCAAGCAGGTCACCAGGATCAGTCCGAGCAGAGCGACGCCTTTATTTATCCAGGGGTTGACGTCGAGTGCGTCGGCTCCGATGACAGCGCGGACCATGTATTCGCCGAAGATGATGGATATGATGGCCGCTGAGCCAGGCTTGAGGACCGTGACCGCGCACCAAGTAAACAAGAAACCGGCCCACTCGCCAAAGATCTTACTGAGATAGACCTGTGCGCCGCCATTGAGAGGTATCGCACCTCCCAGCTCAGCGTAGGATGCTGCTCCAGTCCAAGCGAGTATGCCAGATACGACCCAGACAATGAGCGCTGCGCCGGGAGATCCAGCATTGCTGTTGACGCTCGCCGGGCTCGAGAAGATGCCACTCCCAATGATCAGACCTATGACGAGCGACATGCCGTTCAAGAACGTCAAGCTCTTGTGCTTCTCCAAGCTCTGCTGCCCTCCCGGGTCGAAGTTCGGCGTGTTCGGTGTCCCCAGCGCGGTGTACCCTGCCCCAGACGCCGATAGAGGGAACAATGCGCTGTTGAAGTCGAAGGCGCTCGAGACTGAGTAGCTCCTCCGGTCGGCGAAGGGGCGTCCGCCATGGCCATTAGCCGTCTCAGCATCCTCGAGGGAGAGCTTTCGCGACGAGGAGATGCCGTCGGAAGAGGAGAAGGACGTACGGCCGTTGCCGTCATGGTCGGAGGAGGCGAGGGAGGCGAGCTCGAGGGAGTCGCGCGGCGGCATGAGCGGCAGTTGTACCATTTGTGGTATGTATGTTGACGGTACACACTATTCCAGCGGTGATCATGCTTGGTTCTGCTGTCGGGTATAGCTTGTGATTCGCTGAGAGCCGACTTCCATCATAGCCTGGGCGCTATGCTCCTGCCTCACTGCGGTAACAATGCTCGAATAGCATCCGGATGTACCGAGTGATGTTGCTGCGGTGCTGGCGACCTTTGGCCGCATTTGGACGTGTATGCCTAAGGCATGGATGATTGGAAGTCCATCTTTCGACGGGCGTGAACCTCTCTCCTTGTTCTGCAGACTAGGGAACAGGGCCTTTTAACAACTTCTACTCAACACCCCCTCTACCATGAAACCCAGCGGTCGAAGCGATGATGCTGATCAGTAGGACTCGCAACACGCGATCGGCTCGAATCGCGCGTGGGTGGATCGACTTTCACTTCACTTCATCAGCGAGCTCGTACATGATCTTCCCGCCCTGGCGTGGATCCAATATCGTATATATCGTATTGGGAGACTCGTGTACCCAAGAGCGGCATTAACTAACTCCAGGGCACCAAATGGCCCACCCCAGAACAGCGTCAAGCCGGCACATTGGTCAACAAACCCTACGCCCGATCATCTTCTACACGCCAGTGATGGCAAGCGTCCCGCCGACCATGAAGTGGCGAGTTGTCATGATCATCGCGATTAGGTTGACATCGAGGGCTGTGCGTGGTCCTGGAAGTGTCGCCTTGGCTACTCATATTCTTGGCGCCGGGCGTGACCGTGAGTGCCTGTTTTACAGGTGGCTAGTCGTTCAGCACCCCCAGAGTGCTGACTGCAGATGATGCCGAGCGTGTATGTAATGGTCGCACGGTCCCAAGTGACGTAGTACGGAGCTCACGTTTTCTGGCGGCGCCGTCAGAACGACATCTCGACAGCTCGATCCTCCCAAGGTGACGAAGCTGGCGAAGGTTGGTGTAAGTGTTTACTCAAACCTACGCGGGTCCACTTCAACATGTGGCCTGCATTGATCGAAGGCTCTCTGTTAGAACCTGCTGGTCGGGTGCGCACTACGACCAACTACAACCAAGGTTCTTGGCGTCACACCACACCTACGAAAGCTAACGCCTTCCTCTCGGCGCATGAAGTGCACTAACCGTGTGAGACAGTGCTGCCATCGAGGTGGAATGGCACCATGCTGAGGCCGGTCACGCCACGGATCGCATGAATTACGGCCAACACGCAGTGCGAGCGATCGCCTCATATCTTCAAGCATCGGTCCGAAATTGACCTTGGAGCTGCTACTCATAGCCGACCATGTCGACCGCTCAGGGAGTTGCGGCACGTCTCCAAGACATGCCAGACACGCGACATCCGCTCGAAGATGTGGAGCTACTAGAAGGCTACAAGATCCGGCTCATCAGACTGTTACCCGGCGCCCATAATGACACGATCTGCATCAAGCTCATCATATGCGACGTTGAGACGGCACCCTCGTATGACGCCCTGAGCTATGTATGGGGCCCAGGCGTTGACAAAACGATCATCCAATGCCATGACCGGGCGAGAGACATCACCGGAACGTTGTATGCAGCGCTGCAGCGGGTGAGGTATCGCACGCAGAGTAGGCTCATCTGGGCAGACGCCATCTGCATCAATCAGAAGAGTGACGCGGAGAAAAGTCACCACGTCGGATTCATGGACAAGGTATACGCGAGGGCGACGAGAGTGCTCGTGTGCATGGGAGACGACGCTGACGGCGGGGCGAACAACGTTGTTGCGCTGCTCCGGGAGCATGCAGAGCGCATGGGCACGAAAGCTGTGAAGGACATGCCTATCCTTCCCTCTGACGATCCGTTGTTCGCAGATATTCGATGGAGGTCTGTGGCTTCTGTCTTCGGAAACGCTTGGTTTGGGCGAGCTTGGGGTAAGTGGGATCATGATCTGTACATCCCATGTACCTGGCTGACATGCCTGATTTCAGTGATCCAGGAAGTCGGCAAAGCCAGAGATCCTCGAGTTCTGTACGGTACGGTAGAGTATAGCTACCGCGCGCTCATGCAGATGGCAAGATGGATCTCTCGCTGCGCTTCTCAGCTACAGCAGCGCGCAGGCGTGTACCTGCTGACCGTCCATACCGACTGGGAGGAGTGGACGCCCAACTGGAGAGCAAGCGTGGATTACCAATATTCACTGGTCGACCCCATGAGCCATGCCAAGGGCCTAGGCTGCAGTGTGACCCACGACCACGTGTACTCGCTTCTCGGCCACCCTCTCGCGCGCAACGACAACGACGAGCCGCTCGTGAAACCCAACTACGCCACACCCATCAGCGATGTCTTCGTGCAGCTCTCCGCTCACATGCTGAGTACACTCGGCTTGAAGGTTCTCTCGGCGGTGGAGCATACGAAGAAGAGCATCAAAGAAGATCTGCCATCGTGGGCTGCTCGGTGGGATATGGACATCATCTGGAACTCGTTCGGCTACTTTCCTGGCTTCTACTTCCGTGCCTCTGGGCCAGAGCCGGTTCAAGCTTCAAAGCTCTGGAAACCGAATTTCAGCAAATCCTCGCCGGACGTCCTCTCGGTGCTAGCGATGCCTCTGGGCACGATCCAAGATGTGTTCGCTTTCCCGCTCACTGTGCCGGGAGAGGAGACGGTCGCTGCGCAGGTATCAGATTGGGATCTCGGCACAGCGAAAGAGGTGGTCGAACACGCACGCGGGCTGGTCACGGCCTTGGGTGCTATACATACATATCTGTTGAATCGTCCCAAGCTGGATGGACTCTGGGACACGCTCAGCTTGACGCTATGCGCGGGTCTGACGAACTTTGAAGAGGCAGAGGAGGACCTCGCCACGCACCGGGCCAACTTCGCAGCTTTTTGGCACCTCGTTGCGCAAAGACTGGCCATTGCCGACAGCGTACCGACCAACGCCGGCAAAGGCGACGCGGATGCCTTCTGGCGTGATCTGGACTTGTCTTGCAAGGGCCGGAGCTTCTTCGTAAGCTCAAAAGGACACTGCGGGCTGGGGCCGCTATTCGCTCAGCCAGGCGACTCTTGCTATCTGTTCAGAAGTGCGCGAGTCCCATTCGTGATCAGGAGGAGCAGTGATGGGAGTCCCAGATTGCTTGGAGAAGCGTACGTGCATGGCGTCATGCACGGCGAGCTCGTCAGGGACCCAGAGTCTGCAGAGATGTGGACGACGCTCGATCTGACTTGATACCGCTTCGATCATATGATGAGAACGAGAGGGACCGCAGCAAGATACCGGAGAATCGTGCGGAGTCGGTAACGAGACCGTCGGACCCCCGCCACATAATGGCACTTGCTGGAGATGGACCCCGTCTGCGCTTTAAGCTTGAAGGCGTCCTGCGCCAGTAGAGTGTGCAAGGTATATGGCATATATGTATGCTTACTGGGAATGCCAGTGTGGCGTCTTGCAAGTCCCAGTACTGACGTGGCTTCCCTTCAGGGCTACCTTAGCAACATTGCCCTGTGGCAGGTGCCGATCTTGCCGACATCGAAATGCCTAAATGTAAGCGTTGTGCATGTCGGTACTTGGTAGGGCTTACTTTACATGCAGTGTTGTGCGATGTCGCATGCTGCGCGGAAGGCCTTGATGTAGTTCGTGAAGCGACGCTTCTAGCCATTCATGAATAAAGCTTGCGACCGCGCAAGTGCTCGCCGACCTGCGCACCTATAATGCACGACGATTCCACAAACTTCAGAGGCAACTCGCTCTTTCTCGATCCCATCTCGGTCGACGACGCGGCTGCTGTCTACCCTTTACTGACCACCCAAGCAAACAACCGCCTATGGCTGCAGACCTATGGACGCCCGTGCGAGGATCTCGACCACCTCAGGTGTACCTTTGTCACGCATCTCCATGACCCATCACTGCACGGCAAGGCATTCTCAATCAAAACAACAGCGACAAAGGCGGCGATAGGCTGGGTCACCTTCAAAGTCAGCAATAATGGCAACGACGGCGGCCGCGCCTCATGCGCCATGTTCCTGCCTCCCAGGCAGCGAACCCGCCACGTTATTGAGATGCTCTTCATCCTCGCCCGACGATTTCTGGAAGAGGAGTCGAGTTGCGCGACGCTGGAATACCGGACCGGAACGCTGAGCGATGCCGCGGGCCAGGCGACCGGGATCAACTCCGCCATCACCGTCGATGGGATACTGCGCCGGCAACTGCTGGTCGAGGAGCCGGATAGAGTCTCGGATCTTTCCCGGGTGCGGAGAGCCCAATGGCCGACTATCAGGAGCGCGCTGGAAGCTTGGTTGGGGTTGGGGGATGTAGGTGTGATGGATCCGCTGGACGAAGGACTAGGGACAGTGCCGGGGAAGTAGTATTTGCTGTGCCTCGAGGCTGGCAGTTTTATTACTGTAGACTGTCGGGAGACTCGTTCTTGTGATAAGAGACGAAGCACATCACGATATGGATGAAGTAGGGACTCGTCCAGCAATGGCGATACCAACAACCCACTCTGCCACATCTTCGGGCCAAGGACTCGGACTACGTTGAAAATGGTTGTGGCCGTGTCGGACGTTTGTGGCACAATTGCTTGTTGGCTTTGCTCGAGTTATTTTTATCGTTTGATCGACACAGCCCTATCGGCTCCTCCCGAGGGATCTTTGGCCATCCGCCAACGACCTCACCTCGTCTCACATTGGATCTCTCCTTGCGCGCTTAGCACGGCGACAATGGCAGCCGCTCCTAGGCCACTCATGACATTGCTCACCCTCAGCGATGAAGCTATCATGTTCGTCTAGCGTTTGTCCTGCTGCGCATTGCACAAGGCCTACCCATTTCGCTTATCTTGTTGAGCTGTTTCACCGTTATATCAGTGATACATAGCGTACCCACACGATCGCCAATCTTCGGCAGGACTTGTTCCGCCGTCTCAGATACCGCAAGGGAAGAGCGCCGACTAGGAGAACCTCACATGGTGCCTTTCTTTGTCCGCCTTTCTTCACCATCACGCGCCAGGTGTGCGCCTTGCTTCCAGTAGTGAGTCCTAGAGACCACGTCCTTTCTTTGCAGCTGCTAGACACTGTCGTTTCCAACACCCTGCCCTCGCTCACCCGCATCTCTCCCGGCGATTTAGACATTTCAGCCTTCAGAATATCAGATCTTGGAGCACAGCGCGGTGGGTTTCGCGGTGGGAGAACAATGGGCAAAGGTGCTGTGAACAAGGCTGACCAGAACAAAGAAGTCCTTTGCGTCCACCATTCTTGAGCGAAGCCGCAGCACCTGCCTGTCTGCCTTTCTGCAGCTATATTCAGCAACCCAGCCAACATCCAATCAGAGGCCCCTTGACAGAGCCATCATTACTTCACACCAGCAGCAATCAGCCTCCAGCCACACAGCCACAGCGACAGCTAGCCCTACTCGTACAACAATCAACCACACTCGATAAGACTGAGAGCCCGTCGTGCGTCTGGCCGCGCGTCCGAGACAGATTCCTCTTGTCCATCATGTCCGGCATACACTCCTTCGGAACGTTCGCAACCCTCGCCGTACTTGCTTCAGCGATTGACGCACTTCCACAACTATCACAAGTACCTCGACATAGACATCACTCGTGGCAGGGGACACAGACCTCGTCTGCTTACGCCACCACTGTCGACGCTTCGACGGCTGCAGACCAGCCGACATCCTTCCCCACGCTGTCGGTCGAGTCATCGCACTCGTACCTGTCCTCAACAGCGCCATATGGCTTCACCAGCTCTGGCTTCGGGTCGGCGCCCACGGGTGTCTTCCCACCTGGCCAATCCGCATCGACGGGCCCCGGCGCGACGTCGTCGACCGGGTCTCCGAGCTGGCCGTCTTCAAGCAGTGCAAGCAATGCAACCAACAGCACATCTACCGCTCGCAAGAACTTCCCGGATAAGTTCCGGGGTGTGAATCTCGGCGCTTGGCTAGTGCTCGAACCGTGGATGACGCCCGACCTCTTCGACGGCACCGACGCCGTTGACCAGTGGACGTTTGACAGCACCGACGGGGCAGAAGCGAAGCTCCAGCAACACTGGTCCACGTACATCACGGAGGGGGACTTCAAGAACATGTCATCGTGGGGTATCAATTCCGTACGCATCCCGATCGGGTACTGGGCGTACAACAACTTCGGTACGCCCTATATCCAGGGCGCGGATGCGTACCTGGAGAAAGCGATCGCCTGGGCACGACAGTACGGTATGTGGGTCATGGTCGATTGCCACGGCTCGCCAGGATCGCAGAATGGTGCCGAGCACAGCGGCCACAGTGGCGCCGTCTCATGGCAAGCCGATGACAACCTCGACTACAGCATCGATGTTTTGGAGAAGATTGCCGAGAAGTACGGCTCGATGGACTACGCAGACGTGGTCATGGGGGTTGAGCTCGTTAACGAGCCCAAGATCGGCGATGATGCGAACAGCCTGAGCACCACCCAGTGGTGGGCCGAGAAGGCCTACCACGCCGTCAAGGCCAAGACCGCGAACCCGGACCTCTACATCCTCCACCACGACGGCTTCGTCGGCGCGCAGACCTGGACCGAAGTCGGCGCCAACCTGAACGGCAACACATCCTACGACCAAGCCGTCTTCGCCCTCGACCTGCACCTCTACCAGAACCAAGACCCCACCTCCAAGTCTCTCAACCTGACGGGCCACATCGACAAAGCCTGCGCCTACGTCGCCACCGACCTCCTCCTGCTCCCGGACGCCACCCTCCCGGTCTTCATCGGCGAATTCAGCGCGCAGATCGATATCCCCGGCTGCACCGACGGCGACTGGACCCAACCCCAGATCGACGGGACGCGGCAGTTCTTCGAGGCGCAGATCAACGCCTTTGAGCACTCGACCCGCGGGTGGTTCCTCTGGTCGCTGAAGCAGGGCTCCGATGGCGGGGCGTGGAGCATGCAGGGTCTCATGGAGAATGTGTACCGCGGCGACAAGGTCACGGAGAGGAAGTACCCGGGGATCTGCCCGTTCGGCTGAGTTCAGCTTTTGATGGGAGTCCTTTTGCGGGGCATAGCAAGGTGTTAGAGCGTTTTACTGGGTTGGCACACTCGACCCTTTCTTCATCCTTGGACGCATAGCGATATGCGCGGCGCGGGACGCCGCTTGCATATTTGATAGATTACTTCTTCGCGGAGATACCCAGCTAGACGCGATGTACGGACGACCGACTCGCACTTGTCCAATCAAAGAGTATGGAAACGGCTTTCTTCCTGAGGACGGAGGGCCATATGTACCAAAAGCTCATTATTCAACCTCGCGTTTCCAACTCTAGCTTTTTGTCTATTAGGCTCTAGCGGCCGCGGCACGGCCGGCGACCGCGGCCCGGCTAGACACGGCGGCGGCGACAGCGACACGGCGGCAGCGACAGCGACACGGCGGCAGCGACAGCGACACGGCGGCAGCGACAGCGACACGGCGGCAGCGACAGCGACACGGCGGCAGCGACAGCGACAGCGACACGGCTAGCGACACGGTTAGCGATATAGTTAGCGATATAGCTAGCGATATAGCTAGCAAGTAGCGGAACGCGAGTAGTAGAACGCGATTAAAGTATAGGCTAGCGAGCCCTTGCTAGCCCGTAGCGCCTATACTACGCGCTGTACGTGATAGAGTATATTATAGAGTGCTAGAGTAGACGAAAAGCTAGAGTTGAAAACGCGAGGTTGAATAAGGAGCTTTTGGTACATATGGCCCTCCGTCGGAAGCAGTCCATTCGTGGCGCCGTGACTCGAAAACAAAGTGCATCTCAGCGATGCCACATTGGCAAGCACAACCATGATCGAAGTAGTTGAGACCTTCCTTCTAGCAACGCGTGCGCGCCAGGAAAGCACTAGAAGTACAGAGCAACGAGCAATGCGAACCTCATCCATCATGCCGAGCCCGATCTCCACCCGCACGCAGCCAGACCCAGCGCGCGGGAGTAATAGCAGAACCTCCCGACGTGAGTCGCCCATCCAAGACATCCCCATGCATCATCATCGCAGCCACCCTGGACCACGTCACCGCATGCCCATGACCACCATCCCCCGACCCCTAGTTATACCGAAACGTCTCATGCCCGCCCCCCATCTGCGGCAGCATAGGTCCATACCCCAAACTCCCCGCCCCGATCCCGGCCCCCGTCCTCTGCGCAGTCATATCCGCCTGCGGCGCAGCTCCATGCACCGCCGGCATAACCTGGCCCTGCAACCTCGGCAGCGCGCCCCACGGCCCCGTCGCAGCGGGTGTATTCGGATCGCTCAGCGGGCTCGGCGTCGGCGCCTGCGGACTGTTCCACTGCATCTTCGCCGTGTCGTACATCTGCGCCGCATGCTGGCCGCCATACCCACCACTCCGCTGCGGTTGCTGCTGCTGCATGCTTGCTGGCGGAGGAGGCGAGTGCTGCGCGTAGCTGTGCGGGGCGTAGGGGCCCACGCCGTAGCCCTGATCGCGGAGCATGCGGGCCTGCGCGCCCTCGCGGCTGGCTGTGCTGGGTATCGTGCCCGCGGGTGGGTTGTGGAAGGATTGCCGGAATTCGTTCGAGGTTTGGTAGGTGGGTTGCATGTGTTGGCGTTGTTGGGCTGGGTTGTAGAACGGCTGCATGGTCGATGCCGGTGGTAGCGATTGCTGCTCGTTGCTGGTTTCGCTTGCGTACCACACCTGTGATGGTGGGGTCCATTGCTCGCTCGGCCGCCTGGCGCTCTCCGACACGGACTTTGATGGCGTGCGCGCACCAGTCTGCCTCCTCTCGGCCTGATCACCCAGCTGATGTGGCTGATACCCATCCGTGAAGCCACCGTCCTGCGCGTACGGCGAAACGTAGCTGGTCCGCCGCAGGAAGCTGTTCTTGAGGTACGGGTACTTCTGCAGGTTCTCCAGATATCCCGGCGCGGTCTCAGTACCCTTACTCATAGACGAAGCAGTCGTCGCAGGCGTCAGCGGCGCGCCGGTGGGACTCTGGCCGCTATGCCCAGACGATGTCGGTCTGCTGCTCCCCGAAGCGTACGTGTTGGATGGCATCGCGCCACCCCCACCACCCATCGCCGGCACAGTAGGCGCAGCATTTTGCTTCATCTGCGTCTTCTGCTCCTTGACCGACTGGTAGTTCGGCACATACGGTCCAGTCGGCTGACCACTCGACCGAACCGAGCTCTGCGAATCGCGCCTCGTCCCTTCCTTAAAGGTAGAGTATCCGCCCGGGTGCGCCGCCGGCAGCGTGTCGCTCGAGTAGTACAGCTCTCTCGCGAATGGGCGGAGCGGCGCCGCACCGTTCTTCGCGGGGTCGCTGCCCTGGTAGTCGCCATACTGCGCGTTCGGGTGCGGCAAGTTGAACTGCTGCGTCGCTTGCCGTTGTGCGTTCGCCAGGAAGTCCCGCTGCGTCTGCAGGGCGCGGGTGTCGACGCCCCAAAGGTTGTTCGCCGGGACCGGTTCCTTGGGCTTGTACATATACGGCTTCTCCATGCCGCTGGAGTTGCTGTAGGTCCTCGCGATCGGCGGCGGTTGCTGGACTTGCTGAGGCGGCGGCTGTGGCGCCGCGCGCATGATCGGCTGCTTCGCTGGCGCCGATGCAAGTGATAGAGGCCGCTGGGTGGCGTAGTGTGGGACAGGTCGGCTCGTGACACGGTCCATGAAGTTTGCTTTCGGGGCGATGATCGTGGTGCCCGGTTTGTCGGTGAAGAAGGGCTTCGCATCGGTGGACATCTTGCCCAGGTAGAAGTATAGGCTGTCTGGCGCGTTGATGTCCACCTTGAGCTTGCAAGCCGTCTCGAGCGCCTTGGAGGTGAAGGCGTTCTGTGGCGTCATGTGCATGTTGTAGAAGTCGAGCCACTTGAAGTCCGGATTATCGTGGAATGGCTCTCCCTGCGTCGGTACACCATCTTGCCGATTGTTAAGCGAGAGTGCTTTCTTATTCATACCCTCTGGCATCGGCTGCGCTGCAACAGATGGCTTGGGCCTTTGCGAGTCGTCCGGGTCGAGGAGGCACAACCACTTCCACTCCACCTCAACGCGCTCACTGTGGACAAGGTCAGCACTCAATCCATCTCGCATGTCAGCATCAAGCACAACATACCCTTCCGGCAGCACATCAACAACCATACTCTGCTCGCCCGCCCGATTCTCCACCACCAGACCCGCAAACACCTCAGCCCCAATATACTGCACCTGCACCACCTCATTGGCCACCACCTCCTTCGCATACGCCAACACGCGCTTATTGCCCGCCTCGACCTTCTCCACCGTCGCATGCTTCTCCATCTTCGGCCGATGGTACTTGCACCGGAAATCGTACCCCTCCTCGAAGTACTCCGTCCCGTCCTCGCCGAACGTGGGCACCATACCCGCGTCCACGAGCACGCCCGCCGCCGCCGCGCAACTAGCGTGGAAGGCGCGCGTGCACTTCTTGGACGAGCACTGGAAGCACGCGCCGCGCTTGGAGCGGCAGAAGTTGCACTTCAGCTCCAGCCGCGCCTTGTCGATGGAGGCGACGCCGTGGATCTTCAGCTTGTCTTCGGCTTCCGCCACGATCCAGGTCTCGGGCGTGTAGAGCGCGCAGCAGCGATGCGCCATCTTGCCCGTGTCCGTAGGTAGGAGTGGCTCCCACGGGTTGTCGTTGGGGCACATGACGCAAGGCTCGCGAGTAGAAGTGCGAATCTTGATGCGGATCTTCTTCTTCTTCTTTGGTTTGACCTCGTCCTTCACGCCGCGCTTGCGCTTCTTGCCACGCGGCGCTTTGCCCTTGACGCTGGCGGGCGGCGTCATGAGATTGCCGTCTTCTCCATCGCTAGGCTCATCGTCGTCGTCTGTTTCTTCATAGTACTCTGGCGTCGGCTCACCACGCAGCTTGCGCTCGATCTCGGACACGTCAACCCAGACATTGTCGGACTCGCAGTTGCACTTCCGCGCAATGCGTCCGAACTCCAGCCATGACTCCGTGGCGAAATTCACGGACTCGGCGCAATTGTAGCCCAAATTGAATCCAGAGTGATAGCCGTAGGGGTACGTGATGACGAACTCGCCCTCGTTGTGCACGAGCTTGTTGACCTTGACACCGTACTGCTTCTGCAAGACGTCCGGCGAGATGAGGTACGTCTTGTGCCGGAGGAACTGATCGCAGCTCTTGGCGTCCACGGGCCACACTTGACGCATGGCAGCCTCGAACTTCCGTGCGTCCTCCTGGGAGATGCTGTACCATTGCTTGGGCGCGCCGAAGTGGATGTAGTTGATGCTGTACAAGTCGACGTCCTCCAGATGCCAGGCGAAGGTGGCCTTCCACATGCCCATGTAGAGATAGGCGGTGTTGACACCCGGAACCTTGGTGCCCATGACGTCTAGCAGGTTCGGGAGATTGGCGACATTCCAGCTCGTGATTGAGTCATCGAAGAGCGAGCCGGGCATGTCAGCGGCGTACATGGGCTGGTTGAAGGATAGACTCTTCCAGTAGTGCGTCTCCAGTTCGGCGCACCGCTCGGGCGTATAGTCCTCCACGCCATCGAGGTGGTAGTCGAAGTTCTTGAACGCCGCCTCGTCGACATACTCTGCAGCCTCAGCAGTATTGTTGAGACGCCGCGAAGTGACTGACTTGGCTTGGTCTGGCCCGCCTTTCGACGGACGGCTGCCTTTCTTCGGCCCTGGCTTACCCTTGGCCGGCTTCGTGGCTGGTGAATTTGCAGCGGGGGCCGCTCGGCCTCGTGTCTTTCGAGGTGGCTCCGCTGCCTCTTCGCCAGAGTCTGCATCATCCACCTGGGCTGCTTGGCCGCGTTTCGGTCGGCCAGGCTTCCTCTTCGGCTTCGGGCTTTCCTCCCTCGCCTCGGTGCCGGCAGCTGATGCACGGCCCCGCAGACCGCCGCCGCCGCGAACGACCTTCTCCTGGTTTCGTCGCCTCTCGCCACGCTTCGCAGGCGGCTGATACTGCGTCTCCTCGGTCAAGTCCTTCCACTCCGGCAGATTGTATGACCGCTGCTTCTCCACGTTCTGCTGCGTGTACGTGCCGAACGTGCCGTTGAATTCCTGCGTGATCGGGTTCTTGATCTTGATGCCCTTGACCTTATCGTCAAGGTGGGGCAGCGAGTCGCGCCTGTGAAGTGACGTTAGCTGTCGCGCACGTCACGTATCGATATTGTTTCAACATACCATTCTGGTGGCGGTATGACTTTCGCAATGCCGCTCTTCATGCCATACTTGTTCACCTTCTCGATGAACCTCTTGAAGTCGCGGAACTGGTCCATGGTCGGCTTGAAGACCGGGATCTTGCCGCCATCCCAGTAATGGTCCGGTTCGATGTCCTCGTCGTCCTCATCGTCCAGATCCAAGTCACTCAGGTCGCTCTCCTCATGCTCTTGTTTGCGCTCATCGGTGTTCATCTCTTCGCTCGTGGGTGGCGTCAAGGCATCCGCCGGTTTCGGCGCGCGCTCAGTGGACGCCTTCACTGCTGCCGGCTCTGGCGACAGCGCGGCGTGGTGATGGTCCGTAATGGTGCTCGTTGGAGTGCCGACGCCCTCCATGGTGAAGGTGTGTCGTGTGTGCTGCTATGCTTTGTTGCTCGATTGGTCGCCGAGTCCGCAGCGGGGAACAGATTGCGACCGTGGACAACGATCCAGGACACGAGAAGCTCTCCTCGCAGCACTGAGCGAGCTCATGTGTCGTTCAGGTCATGCGCGATTAGCGGCGATGTGGATGTCGGCGTGTCTGACGGTGCAGAGGAGGTTCGCGCAGCAATGCTCGTCGAGAGGAGGTGTCAACGTCGGTCGGCGTGGGGTCCGCTCGGGAAAGCGGGAACTTCAAAGCACAAGCCAGTCACCCCTGCAACACAGAAATGCATTCGACGGATCTGCTCGTGTACAACATCTACAAGAGCTTGATACTAACCAGTGTACATACAGCAAGAGGCAGAGCAAAAGACCACGTCCTCTCAACTAGATCTTCTCCGGGTCCGAAGGAATGAAGCATGGCGATCTGATTACGGTCACGTGACTCTAGAGACTTGATCGTCAAACCCATGAAGAGCATCGCTCCAGGATCCGAAGGGCCAAGTACATTTACTCTATCTCGCCATCTCGTGAACGAGACGTGCGGACACTGCTATCAGCAAGTACGGCTTCCCGGTTCCAATGGACTTTTCCACTCGGGCCTTTCCCATCCACGCCCCTCATCGCGGGCCGCGGCACACGACAGTCCTCCGAATCATCTCGAGTCGCTGAGAAGAACCTCGACAACTAGTCAAAGCCCAGGCGCGTCTTCCGTGGAGCAGCAGTCAACGACCGGCAATGCACAGTGCACACCGATGTCATGTCAGTGCGCCTACCGACCGCGTACCTGCGTCCTCGCCGCGCTAATGCACGACATCCGCAGGACAAAGCTTTGCTGACCACGCGCGGACCCGCCGCCGGCCACGATCCCGCACGCGCGTGGCGCGGTGCCTCGTGCGTGCGGCGAGCCGCCGTGTCGGAAGGAGCTTGCGAGGCTCTCCACCGCTGCGATCATTGGGTCTTGTCGCTCGTGGCTTGATCGTCCAGAGTCGAGGTGGTGCGATTTGCTCGGGCAGAATAGGCGAGGCGGTGGTGGCCGTTCTGGTACCCGCAAGAGCGACAAATTATGAGAAGTAGTCGTGCCGAAGCATGATGGCTGCACGCGGACGTATCTTTCTATCAGGAAACAACGGAAGTGGCACCTACCGGGATGATCGTCCGATCGAGCTGCGGCAGCTCTGGACGCCAGGTCAGCACCTCCGCGCCACAGCTTCGCAGCCCGCGACTCGGCGACTGCTTGCACCTGCGTGACGTGGCGTTCCGGAGAGCTGGCCGGCTAATGTTTGGTCCACGCTGTTGCGCTCACGCAAAACGGACACATTGTCCTGCCTTCCACAATCAACTGTGGGTGGCCATTCGTGGCAATGCACCATGCGCGTACCGATCGCTTGGAATAGGCATGTCCGACAATGCCAGTGCGCCGTTCCGAGATCTGCTTAATGATGGATATGGCGCAGAGGGATTCAAGACATCGCTCCTGCATGCATGCCATCAGCCATCTGTCTGCTCTAGGGTGTGCTGCCAAACGCTCGCCACGGACCAAGTGCGTCCCCCAACCCCACTCAGCAGCAGGCAAGCTCGTTGTGTGGCTTGATCGCATAGCACCCCCCCAACCTCCAATTTCGCCTCTCAAGACTTCGTCATGTCTACCTCGGCGTAAACGACCTAGTGTCGCTCGCCGTCCTTGGCGTCCCCAACCGTGCAGCCAACATCCGCCCCGCGGGCGTCCGCCATGGCGTCGCCCCTGGCCTGCTCCTTTCCTTACCAACCCCGCCAGGCGTCGGCGCGCTCGCAAACTTCGGCGTCGGCGTCCGTCCCGGCGTGATGCCCAGATCCCTTAGCTGCGCCATCCGCCCACCTGGTTTCCGCCTTCCCGCGTCCGCCTTCTCCACGAGCCTGTGATGCAAGTCCTCCCTCGCACTGCGCTGGTCGATGCGGAAGGGATTCGGGCCACCCTCGTCTACCGCCGGGAGGAACGCGAGCAAGGCCTCCCGTTCCGCGGCCTCGGCTTCGGCGTCTGTGACGGGATCGCCGAGTTCGCTGGGCGTGGGCTCGGCGTCCACGAAGGCGTAGCCATTCACCCGCGGTGTCTCTGCGCCCGCGTAACCCGGCTCGGAGTCCGTGGCGCGGGGTGGGAGGCGGGAGATGGCTGCGTCGATTGCGGAGAGACTTGGACTGGGAGCAGTCACGCCGTGCTCCACCGCTGATGAGACGTTGGGGATCGGGAAGCGTGTGGCGGTGTACGTGACACTTTTCGGGGCCGCGAGGGACGCGGCTTGCGCTGCTTGGGCGTAGGTGATGGCGCGGTCCTCGATGCCGTCGGGGTCGAACATGAAGTGGTTTCGCGGGCCCTCGGTATTGGGGAAGGAGTCCACGGAGGCGGGGCGGGCGTCTAGGTCCTGTGAGGGCCCTTGAGCGCGGGTGAGCGCCGTCCGTGGTTCGCCTGCAGCGTTAGTCGTGATGAGTGCCGTGGAAGTGGTGGTGTTGTTCGCAAGTAGCTTCTGCTCGCGGTCGCGATGCGCGATTTGTCTCGCAGTCGGGATCTTGTTGCCAGCGTGGAAGAAAGCCTACTTCGCGGCCCGGCGCTCGTTCTGCTTGTCCAGCAATGCGTTGAAACTTTCGTTGTCTTCGCTCGTGTACTTGGCTTGGAAGGCTCCTAGACTCATATCCACGTCCACCTCTGGTCGCGTCTCGGCTGCAAAGTGATCGTTCGCGACCTCCGTCATCGGCGTTCGGCTTGGCGTCGCTCCTGTCCAGCCTTTCGGCGTCGCGCCCATCCAGCCCTTGGGCGTTGCGCCATCCACAGCTATACTCATACTTCGCCGTGGGGTGAAGCTGGTGTTCCTCCTGCGCCGCCCTTCGGGTCCAGGGGTCATGACCTGCGTCAGCTTGCGGCCGGCTTCGCGGATCCAGTCGCTGTTGTTCGAGTCCAGGGCGGAAAGATAGTCTTGCTGAGTCTGAGACTCCAGAAGGCCGGGGTAGAAGTCGCGGGCCACGATGTGAGAGAGCGCGTCGGCGTAGACGTCTTCGTCCAGGACTTTGGTGGGGCGCTTCTGGCGCTTGGGTGGCGGAGGCATGAGGGCGGTGTCATTGTTGCGCTTGGCGAGCGTGGTCTCCGAGACCAGCGGGCCAGACTGTGCGGCCATGTCTGGCGTTCGATGGATCGTGGAGATGCCCAAAGCCGTGGAGAGGTCGACTGCACCGGAGAGTGGCATGTGAGGTCAATCTGATTAGATTGACACCTAAGGCACCAGCGTTCAGTCGCGTGCCAGCGCGACGCTCTGAAGCTCCAGCTTCCTTCAAACACCTTCGAGCGTATACAACCGCCATATATAGCACCACCCAGTACCAGACTCGCACCTACACCACCATCACGATGTCTGCTATCGATAGCCCGCTCCTGATGACCGAATCGAGCCCCGCTGAACTGAGCAAGACCGCACGCAAGAAGAGGGCCAAGGCCGAAGCAGCCACCGCCAATGGCACCGCCGTCCCCGAAACCCCGGCGAAAGAGTCTTCCGAGCCACGCGAAGACGGCACATCCGACCACCCACACCTACGCGATCTCAACCGCCAGATCCGCGCCATCAACAAGCGTTTGGCGGGCTTGAGCAAAACCGACGCGGTTCAGGCAGAGAACCCCGGCGTCAGCCTCGACGACCTGGTCATGCAGAAGAAGATTAACACGGATCAGAAAGCGGCCGCGGAGAAGAAGCCGGGACTCCAAAGCCAGCTCCAGACCGCGGAGGAGCAGGCCAAGATCTTCAAAGACGTGAACGCCGATCACCAGTCCCAGCTGACCAAATTGAGGGAGGAGCTGACGGAGAAGCACGAGCGTGAAGTGGAGAAGGTGAAGGGGGACGTGGGCAGGGAAGCGACGGAGACGGGCGCCTCGGATCTGCGGAAGAAGCTGCTCATTTTCTCCCAGTTCCTGCGGACCGCGGCGGCGAAGCGGAATGTGGAGGACAACGCCGATCCGCTAGAGAACGAGGCGTTTGAGGGTGCGCTGTTGCTGGCATATGGTGGGGACGAAAAGGCGGTGGACACCGCTGTCGCTATCATCGAGGGCACGGACGAGAAGGTGCCGAATATTGAGGGCACTCTGCTGGATGTGAAGTGTTCGTCTGATCACCATATCTGAGCCACTGAATGTCGGCCTCGAGCACTGACACGGTTCCGCAGACTCTCAAATCCGCAAAGTCTCCGCCGAGAACACCCCCTTCAGCACAGAAGAAGCCTGGGTCGACTCCGTCGCCGAAGCCAACGCGGCCGTCTCATCCCAGCAAGAGTCCGCCGACACCACCGCAGCCCCCGACACCGGCGCTGCGCCCACAACCTCCTCCGACCCCACTCTCGTGAATGCAACGCTGAACGAGCAGGCCGACATCATCGCCTCCGCCCAACCCAACGGCCTGCATGCCGAGACCCTCACCTCCCCCGCTAACGCCTCCGCAGGCAACGAGGCAGGTAATCTCGCCGGCGATCGCTGGGATACCAACGCGGGCGCGCAGGCCGAGCCGCTGGAGACGGAAGGCTACGAGATCATCCCCCGTCCTAACGACGAGGTCGATACCCCTGCTCCCTCCGCGGCAAGCGCACCAGCGGTGGAGAGTCTACTGCGCGAGGAGAAGACGAGCTGGGCGGACGAGGCGGCTGCGTCTGCTGCCGCGGCGCCGGCGGCAGAGAAGAGCGCGGCGACGACTGGAAATGCGGCGGGGGAGAGCCGGGATACGCCCGCTGCGGGCACAACCGGCGGCGAGGCGGCGGCGGGTGTGCAAACGAATGGCGCAGCCGACAGTCCTGCTGACTCCCCTGCGCCCAAAACCGAGGGCGACGACGGTTTCCAAGCCATCCCGTCCCGCGGCCCGGGGCGTGGCCGCGGCGGGAGAGGTGGGGGGGAATTCTTCCGTGGTGGTCGAGGAGGGGGCCGAGGCGGTGAAGGGAGGGGACGCGGTGAGGGACGCGGTGGGCGGGGCGAGTTCCGCGGACGAGGCAGCTTCAGGGGCGAGAGGGGGGACTTCCGAGGTGGGCGCGGCGGAGAGGGCAGGGGTGGACGGGGCGGGGAGGGCAGGGGTGGAAGGGGTGGTGCACCGCGGGGCGATGGGGCACCGAGAGGGGATGGCGCGGCGCGTGGGAGCTGAGGGGTTTGAAGTTGCGGCGCGTAGGTACCGACACGAGGGATGGAATCCGCTCCGCTGACCGCCCGGTCGACAAACCGCTGAGCTTGAGAGGGTGGGTCGCGCGATTAACTTTGCGCGGTTGCGTCGAGCGACCAAGCGTTCAAAAGTGGTGGGATTGGGGTGTATAGTATAGCTATGGCGGTGCGAATAGTGTAACAATACTAAGCCGTTCAAGCCCGGTCGCCTTTTCAGCCGCCAACGAAGGGGAAGAGATGGTCAACGGGGGAATGAGACGGGACGCAGAGCGTAGGCCTTGCATGGGATCGAGCTTGTGGTTCGTTTTACCTTTTTCCTTGTCCACGTTCACTGTGGGTTGATTGGAGTCCTAGGTCTGCCAGGGGCCTGCGATCGCTGTGCTAGCTCGCGTGGTCAACGAGGTTGCATAAAGCAAGAGTGATGTTGATAATTCGGCCATTTTAAAGCTCTACACGAACTGAAGATACGTATTCGAACGCTACAATCTGCCGCGAGGCCGTCTCGTTGTTCCCAATAGCTCCGCCCTGCCTGGACGCCTGTGCTTGGCAAGCTGATTGGTCCGCAAGACACATCTCCCAGACATCCTTCTCAGCCACTCTGCTCGCTCAACAAGGGGGCCATACGCCGAACCATCGACAAGTCCTCAGATACCGTACCCGTTCGGAATGAAACATCCTCCGGGCAGCTGCACTATACCACCATAGCCCCCCATCCCACCGAGCATCCCTCCCATCCCACCCATACCTCCCATCCCGCCCATCCCTCCCCATCGGCCCATCATACCGCCGAACAACCCGTGCCCATGCGGTGACCTCAGGTTGTTTCCTTTGCTCCCACGAACGGGCCCCCAACCCGGGTACCCTCCCCCGCCATTCTGCATGCTGTACTGGCCGTGCTGGAAGCCGTACTGGAACATGTCGTTGGGGTCCGGGCCGTAGTTGCCGTAGCCGCCCCAAGGGTCGTTGTAGTAGGGTGAGTAGGGATTGAAGCCGTCGCCGCCCATGAAGGGACCCATTGGGGATCCGCCGTAGCCGTGGGGATAAGGCCAGCCTAGAGCCATAATGCTTGTGGTCAGGCCCGAGAGGTGACTTGGGTGGTCCGTTGGCGTCGAGGTTGGTTTGGACAGGAGCGGATTGGAGGTCGCTGATACGAGAGGCTGAGCAGTAGTTGTCACCGAGTCGATGCGTGCCGATACGGCGTCATGCTCACTTGGAGTGAGTCGGGGATGTGAGTTAGGTGGAAACGAGCCACGGAGGCAAATCCAGGACGTATTTTATGTTCACGTTCACGCATGACGATGCTGATAACCTGCAGTGTACTACCCGGGCGCAGTCCCGGTGCACGCAGTTGCCTTGTGGCACGCACACTGCATACCACTGCTGAATGCGCATTGCGTCGCTGGACCTCAAAGCTGTGGTCGTACCAGGACGAAGGTCTGGCGCGGCTGGTGGTTCCGGTCGATTGTTTGCTGCGGGTACGCATCTCTGACCGGAACGACTGGCAGCGGGCTGAACACTGCAGCAAGGCGTAGGACGGCACAGGTATGTCGCTGCCCGTCTGGTCAGATGACCTGATTCGCCGGCATGATCCCGCATGCTCGCGTGGGCTCACGATGCTGACGCAGGCGCCCAGGACAAGGTTCCGCCATTCGAGCCAGCGGCATCGATTGTCAGGCTCGGGGGTTTTGCCGAGTCCACCGGACACCGTGTGTAGTTTTCTTGTGGTGGTTTCACAGCAGCTTCGCTGACAATGGCATGCGGCAGGCTGTCCGAAGGCCAAAACAGATGGTAACAGTGCACCAGGGGGCTCGATTGATTGGATCGAGCGCCCGTCATCGCTGTCTTCCTCATAACCATCATGGCTCCGTCCAACGCCAAGCCAGACAGGCTGGACCAGGGCTTCTCGTGTAATTTTGGTGAGAAGAGTGGAAGGCTCGACCGTCGCCAGAGCTCTGCTTGCTAGTAGGTCCAGTGCGACTTGCGCGAGTGGCGAGCCATGCGGACGACTTGACATCACATGTCCTCGTCGTCGACCAGACCCACCAGCCTCCTCTCCGCAAGCTGAGTAATCTTCTCGCCTAGAATATCCCGCTGAAAGCGTGCAGCAATCTTGCCTGCAGCCTCCAACATCTTGCCCGTCCGATCCCGCATGAGCGTAGCGATCTCCAACGCCTTCATGCCGCGCTCCTCGCCCTCTCTGCACTCGGCAGCCAGGAGCTGCAGTAGAGCCTTGTCCACCTCCCGCTCCATGACCGGCACCTCCGCCTTTTGAGCGCTCGTGGCATTGGTGTTCTCCACCAGGTCTTGCGCGAGAGAGTGCTGCAAGGAGGCGCGCACATACCGTTCTTCGAGGTCCTTCTGCTGCGCCAGCTCAACGTCCTCGTCTTCGCCTCCAGAGGGCAAGGACGAGACGGGGATCTTGAAGTCGAAGTCCGTCAGCAGTGGTCGTGGGAAGTACGGATACACTTCGCCGCCTTTCAGTATGATGCAGTGGAACTTGTTGTTCGCGACTGCGACTGGCCAGTAGCTCTCTTCCTTCTTCCCGCTTGCCAGTCGGTCCAGTGTCTTGGTGTCGAGCAGTGGTACCCACTTCGCTTGGCCTGGTGTGCGCCAATGCAGCAGAACCAGCAGTACACCGTCGCTGTCATAGATGCAAGGATCACCCTTGTCGCTGAAAAAGACGCTTCGCAACTCGCCGCCCTCCGGTAATGCGACGACGTCCTCGCTTTGGCAGATCTCGTCTCGCCGAACGTTGTCGATGGTGTATAGCATGCAAGTCGCGCCATCTGCCCCCACCGGTCCATTGCCGACTGTCATCACGTAGTCTCGCCAGCTCGCACATGTGACAGCAGGAGTGCTCTTATGGCGATAGACCTTCAGGGGTACACCGAACAGGCTGTAGACTCGCACGTAGCCCGCCGATGTCGTGGCAACGACGCACGATGCACTCAGTGACATGGATGTCACCTCTTCACCGACCGGTAACTGGGTCCTCCAGTCCAACCTGGACGTCCACGTCTCATGAGGTCGATAGTAGAGTACTGCTCGCTGCTGCGTTTGACCGGAAGGCGGGCACGAGAACAGAGTGCCCTTCTCGTTCAAGCTCGCTTTGTCGTACTTGTAGGGGTCTGTGAAGTGGAAGTCTCGGTGCTCCTGGCGGTCGTAGAATCCGACAGTGACAGTATGATGGCTATCCTGGTTCACGGTCCAGACAAATCCTGTCAAGTTGAGACACAGATAGCGACGATTGCCTCGCCATGGTGTGCTGCCTGGCTGGAAGGCTTCGTGTACTTTTGGTCGCCACGCGGCATACGGCTCATGTCGCTTTGCAGAACGTTCCGCGCCCCCGTTCGCAGGGCGTTTGCCGAAGTGATTCGTCTCCTCGGCGTACCCGGCGCCGTCGTCGTCCTCGATGAAGCCTGCTCCATCCTCAGACATGGCATCGGGGCCGAGGAGATCGTCCAGGTACTGATCTTCTGCGCTGCGACGTGCGCCGTTCGGCTTCGCGCCATTGTTTGTCGGCTTCCGTGCATTGCCTGACACCTCCGAGAGTGGATCATTGTTCATT
>JAWDJV010000252.1:0-25416 GCA_033119285.1 Teratosphaeriaceae sp. CCFEE 6253
CTCATGCTGCGGGCCGTGACGCTCTGGCCGACCGCGCTTTTTGGCGCCATCGAGCCCGCCCTCCTGTACGCTCGCCCACTTCCCTTCCGGAGCCGTCCTTGCTCACACCATCAGGCTCTGGGCGTACTATGTGCTCTTGCAAGATCCGAAGCAGTTCTACCTGGTCCAAGTCCCGCACAGCACACTCGCTGAGGCGAGCTTCACGCCCCAGGCCAAGCTACTGGTCCTGCTGCTTGGCAATGTGTATCTGCTATTAGCCCTACTGGCCCTGATATGCATCTGGACTCCCCATCGAAGCGTGGCGGACCGTTACCTCCTCGCCGTCGCGGTCGCTGATCTCGGCCATATTTACGCAACGTATCGTGTTTGGGGCGCCAATTTCTGGGACTGGACTCAATGGAATGACATGATGTGGGGCAACGTAGGTGTGAGCGCCTTCTTGCACGTCAACCGCTTAGCCACCGTGCTTGGTGTCTTTGGAAAGGGTGCGAAGTAGGTTGCTGCAGAGAAGTGAGTGGTGCTGTAGTGCCAGATGATGCCTGAAGCTAGCTATGAGATTCCGCTTGACGTTCATAACCGGGATGCAGGTGACGTCTGGGCGCAGCAGCATCTGTCACTCGTACAGCCTCTTCCTGGCTGAAAGATTGCACGCCCAGCTTGGATGGCAGGTCGGCAAAGTAAGCTTGGGTGTTCGTTTCCGCCGCCATGTAAGCGTCATACCACACCATGAGCTGTATGGTCACGTTCGGTAGACCCAGCTGCTGTATACCGCCTCGCAGCGCGATCATCCTGCAAGCAGTCAGAGGCCATGGCCAGCAATCTGTGAATCAGGAGCATACCGCTGTTGAGCTGCTCTGTGGACCCGAGACGCCCCTGCTCGATCCCCATAGGTATGCTCGTGCAGGGCGATCTTGCCAACAGCTGAGATGATGGCGTTGCTCGTCGCACGTTTCGGGTCGGCCAGCGCATCGTTCAACGCCATGATGGCGCGTTGCCTGAGCCAGAGAGCTTTGTTGACGTGCAGAGTGCCGTCCACGACTGGAATGCCGGTCGCGAGATACAATGAGGTGTAATAGAGCGCAGGTTCAGTGAGCTCGAAGCGTCGCGACCAGACCACGTAGTCTTCTAGCTCGGCTGCTGGACACTTTAAAAGACGATGGCCTTTCGGTATCACGACACCATACCAAAAGTCAAGTAGGGGTCCAAACCACTGGAGGTAAGGCACAGGATAGGTATGGAATGGGTCTCTGCGGCCGGTGTTCAGGAGTAGAGGATCTGGTAATCGCCGAGGCTCAGCAACGACCAGGGCATGCTGGTCGAGGGAGGTCCTCGTCTTGTTGTTGACGAAGGCGGCCGCTTCTTCGGGCGAGTGCCCGTGGAGATACGGAGAGTCGACCGATGCTTCTTGCCGAACGGCTAATTCGGGTCCCAGGAGATTTGGGACTTGCAAGTCGCGGCTTGTGCGTACTCGAACAGATGTCGGACCAGACTCTGGTGAGGACGGAACGGAAGCATGCGAGGCTGAAAGGTTGTCTGACGGCTGTATAAGTGACTCAGCTGGTGCAGGCAGCAACGCCGGCAGAGGTTGTGGTCTCGGGACCAGTGGCTCCTGGGGCAATTGCTTGTACTTCGCATAGCGTAGGCCTTTCCGCGAAGAGACGCGATGACTGTGCGCTGTAGCCCGTGAGCGAACCGCTTTCCGTAGTGTACCGTCGTCCTGATCTCCGTGTTGGTCGGGATGGACGAGGATGAACGCCTCGTGTAGGCTCATGGCGGGTGGCGTCGGAGCGTGTCGAAATCTGATCGCATGCTATCGCAGCTGGTCCGGAGAGCAGAGACGAATATCACACCGCCTACGAGACGTCGCGAGATGATCCGCTGTTGGATACGGGCTCGCGAGGGTAGGCCTAGCAAGCGCCGACGCGTCGCCCCGCTCGCACTCCGCCGGGTAGATTGTGCAGACAGTAGTGGTGGATGCGAGAAGCGTTCACGAGCAATCACCAGTCACCAGCATCCGAGACTGGTCGGGGGCAGAGCACGTGTACCGTACAACAGGGCAGCTGCGAACTCCCCCGACAGAAGGTTTCACTGGTGCCGAGGAATCCCGTCGCGCCATCATCAACCTCGGACGAGGTAATTATTATTGAAGCGTCGGGTCGGCCATCACTTCTCACGTCGGGCTCCAGCGGGTATCGATGGTGCGGACTGGCCAGAAGAAGGTCAGGAGCGGCTGCCACAACTGTAAGAGACGCAAGGTCAAGGCACGCGCGCCCCAGAGCCATTCCCTCCCGTTGACCTCTCCGCTGAGACTCCCGGCCACGACAGTGCGATGAAGTGCGACCTGTATGCAGTGCGTGCGTCCGGCATGCGGTCCCGTGCGAGTATCTCAAGCCGGCCCCGCGACATCAAGCCATCGTAGTTCTACCGCACGGGCTCGACTCGCCACCTGCTGCCGCCAGCGCGCCTGCCGAGGAAGCGTTGCAGGACGCGATCCCACTCGATCACTCGCTAGAGCTGCGCCTAATGCACCAGTGGACTGCGCATACCTGCAACTCGCTCGCACAGGGTCCGGAGTGCGACTTCCTGAGAGACGAAGCGCCTCTGATCGCTCTCAAGCAGCCGTGGCGTCCGGCCCTCAAAGACGCCATGTTCGCTCTCGCAGCCCGACACATTGCAGACACGACATCCAGCGAGCCCCACTGGAGCACCATTGCGGTCGCGTACTCGGCGAAGGCGGCAGACGAGCTCCACCAGGAATTGTCCATAGCGCTGGACGATGACGCCCATTTCGTCTACCTGACATCAGTCATGCTCTGCATCGACAACCTCCAAAGACTTGCGCAGACCGCCGACCTGCTCCCGTGGCTCCGCTTGTCAGTCGCCGTGCGCGCTGCCCATGAGAGGCTGGTAAAGTCGCGCAGCAACGGCACCGTCCGGCTGACAGGCATGCCGTACGATTCATCATCATCCCTGATGATCGAGGCACGGGAACTATACTTGGCGGAGCAAGGAAGGCCGTTCACGTACTTGCTCACTTTCGCTTCGGAATATGAAACGCTGTCGTCGGGAGACCAAGACGCCTACATCGAGCTGCTGGCGCTCCTCGCCTTGTTGCTCAAGAGGATCACTTCTGGAGCACTAGGCTCCATGGATGCCTTCACTCGACTGGCACAATTTCCCGCGAGCATCTCAGCACGTTTCACGGATCTCGTGGTCGCGAGAACGCCCAGGGCGCTGGTCATACTTGCACACTATTTTGCCCTCATGAAGGTCATTGAGAAAGACGTCTTTTGGCTGAAAGGCATTGCCGAGAATCATATTCAAGTGATCCATGATCAGCTCCCGAGCGCGTGGAAAGAGCGCATGAGCTGGCCAATGCTGGTGATGGAAGGGAACACAACGACGGCTGCTTGCCAATTGATTATGATGCTCGTGACGTGACACTTCTGGCATTTCTGACACGGCTACAGTGTATCGTTGTGCATAATTTACGATTCCCTGATACCATCAATCTCGACGACAATCTTGCTTGCCGAAACCCCTTGCTTCTGCAAGTTCAACGCCTCCTGCAGCCTCGCCAGCCCCCCCCTGAGGATATGTGCCTCCGGCTGCGGCAGCAAGAGACCAGTCTCGAGAGCGGGAGTGACGAAGTCAGTCCAGACAGGAGCGGCGATATACGCATCTACCGTCCCGGGCAAGAAAGCCCAGACTGGGACGATCAGTCGTCAGTCGAAGATTACACTATCACCTAATTGACTCACCCATTTCTGCTCTGACACTGGCCGGCAAAGCGTTGGGAGGCCAGAGGACAGTAGCGATGGTGCCGCCGCCGGAATGCTCAAGGATCGATGCACATGCCAGCGTCGTACGCTCTTCCCCGATACAGTCGAACACCCCAGCCAGCTTCTTCCCAGCCAGATACCCCAAGATGGACCCGATGACATTCGCATCCGCGTAATCGAAGACCCTGGCCGCACCTAGGTCCTTTGCGTAGCCGTAATTGTGACGGCTGGCGGTAGTAACGACCTCGTATCCTGCCGCGCAAGCAAGCTGAATGGCTACACTAGCTGTTGAAGAGCTAGCGCCCCAGATCACGACGGTCTCACCCGACGGCCTCGGATTGAGACGTGGCATGCGAAGGCGGAGAATGTCGAACAGGCCAACGCTCGACGTGCTTATGGCCATGGGTAGCACGACGGCTCGGGAGAGTGACATCGTGTTCGGCAGCTTCGCTGCGACACGTTCTCGGAGGGTGGTGAAGAGCTGGAAGGCGCCATGCTTTGCACCACCGTAGACGAGGCCGAGGCAGTACCTGTTCGCGATTAGCATACATGAAGCCTGCGAAGTCCAATCGACGACAGTGTTGGAGTCGTCATCCGAGGACCCTACCCCATGATGCGATCACCGGCTTTGAATCGGGTCACCTTGCTCCCGACGCGAACAACTACCCCTGCGGCATCAGTGCCGATGACGTGGGGGTAGGTCAGCTCGATATAGGCCATGTCCTGGATCTGGGCGGACCATGTGGTCAACGACTAGCGTTCTGGAATATTGGCCGGATGAACATACCTTCCATTCCGAGGGGGCGATGCCGACATAAGCGACGTGGATGACAACCTCATCCTCTGCACACTGGCTCTGATCGGGTCCGGGCCCGATAACAAGGTCTTTGGCGAAGACAGCTTGCTGCCATGCGGCGACGTTCTCGCCGAGTGAGGACATGATGGTGGACAAGGCGGCCTCCGCAGGGGCTCCCGCGCAGTAGGAGAGATTGAAGAGTCAAGATGTAACGGCCACGGCAGCAGTCGTACGGGCTTTCAAGCGAACCGGCGTTGGCGTGCCGGCTGCCTTTGTTGATGGAGTCACATTATTAAGCCTGGTTGACGACAGCTGCCCTGAGTGCTTCGCTACACGCGAGGAGCCACAGGAGCTCTTGAGCGGCCAACGGGGATGACGAGGACATGGGACCGATGGCGAGATCTCCTACGCATGGCAGAGGTGCATCTTCGTTCGGACCAACGTGGCCCGCTCCGAACCCTTCTTGCGAGCGTTAAGTGACTCGCCTCGGACTTCCTTCGGATTCGGTTCCGCGAGTCCGAGCGACCCCCATACTGGGTCCTGAGGTGGAGGCCACGGGAGGCGGGGTAGGTGCTGACGCGACGCGGGACGGCTCGGCCTGGGCCGTAGCGCGTCAATCTGAGGGCGCGTCCACATGTGCACACCTCGTGCATGAGTCCATAGCATACCATCTTCCTGAGGACTGGTCCCTCCCGTAGCATTGCGACGCATCAGGACCCGTGGAACGACTCGATCTGGCGACTGAGCGTGCGTCGTACCGTTCCCACTCCTCCCTCAACATCAGCGGCCACGGATACCCGCATCCGCATCTGCATCAACTCACAGCCGACACAGCCGATGGCGAACGACGAGACGACGGCGCTCTCGATGGCGGCCTTGCACGATCTCGGCAACGTGCAGACTCGACGCGTGCTTGGCGATGTGTCTCCCAACCTCAAGCGAGCACCGATTGTGACCAGCGCCAACAAGCCCATGGCAGGGAGTCCGCTGAAGCGTAGCTTCACCACGATGCTGGGGGACGGCCCCGGCTTCACCTATCTCAAGAGTCGCCGACTATCAATCGACAAGCCGCTAAGCCAGGTGGATCACGAGTCGCGGACAACATCATCACGGCGTCTGGTGTTTGGAAGCACGGGTGCAGGCTGTGGAGAATCTGACCGCCAGGCGTTGCCTTTAGCGCTGGCGCTATCTGTGGCTACGGTATCTCGAGCAGGAATCTTTTGGCCGGGTCTGTGCTGACAAGATTCAGACAGCGGCAACGGTCCCGCACATCTGCGAGCCCTCACCGACAGAGCCCAACACACCCTCTGACAGCGGCGAAGGGGAGGGCTCATCGACGGAGCGCAAATCATTCTCCTCGCTCATCAATTACAACCCATCCTCGCAGACTTCGCATCTCTTTGTCAACCCAACACCACGAGCGGAGCTGCTCAAGCTTCGTCTCAGGGTTGCCATGTACAAGGTGCGGACCGACCAGGTAAATGTTCCGTTCTCGCGCCTACGCGTAGACGCCAAGGGACTGGATTGGGACAATCCTGGAGATAGCCAGAAACGAGCGACTGGCGAGGCTGTCGAAGAAGCCGTCGCCCAGCTACGGCGAGAAGCGCAGGAACGTGTATCGAAAGTTGACGTTCGTCCGGTCCCGAAGCTACTGCCCGCACCGGTGCTGCTGCCGACTGAATTCAGCCTCCGGGTGATATACGGCTCGATACTTCCGAGCTCACCGCCTGAGTCGCCGTTTCTGGACCAGTCGAAGCATGCCGAAAGGACGGCTACACCAGGACGACCTTTGAGCAGCCCTCGGCATGGGGCAGGGCAACATTCCATGCGCGACGAAGCCGAGCTCACGAGCAGCGTGGTCAAAGGCAGGGTAGCGGAGGGCTTGTTGGGCTTGCGAACAGCCGGCTAGGACCTCAAGCCATATCCCTTCGTGCGAGGCCATCCTTAAGTGGTTCAAAACACTGCACGGCCAGGTCGATGTCCTCGCCAGGCAGGCAAGCCGGTCCTCGCAGCACGCACCTCCGGCATCGATCACGCGATAGTGAGCCCTGTGCTCCTCAGTCCAGTTGGAGCCGAAGTTCGGAAGTGAATTCAGCAAGCGACGACGTACCTTAGGGCGATGATAATGCGCATCACGTTGCAATGCCATGCGATTCTCTGGTGGCAGGTCTCTATGCAAGTGCTACACTATGTGCTATGCTGGACACCGTTCATCCGAAAGGGTATATCGCAGTGCTGTACAGTACGGGTGCCCCTTGCACCCATCGCAGCCCGTAAACATAAATAGCCCATCACGCTGCTGCCAAGCTCGCGAGCTCGTGTTGACAACTTTCGCAATATAACGCGAAGTCTTCTCCCAGTGCCTTGGCAGCTTCCCCCTCGCTACCAGGGGCCTGACCGGTCTTGCCGCCTTGCTGGCGTGCAAGCATTGATCCCACCTTGACGCACCGGCTTGTCTCAGCGCGCACGTGCTCCTCATACTCTGCATCCACGACATCCCGCTCCACACGATTGATAACGCGCAGCGCAACCAGTAGATCGTGCCGGTACCGTGCGAGAGCGTCCCGCGAACGACTCAGACGGGCACTTGCTCGATCCTGTTCTGTATTGAGGAAGCTTGTGGACGTAGTAAGCACTTCGTCGGTGAATGTGCTCCGGCATGTCTTGTGCTCATCGGCTTCCGCCGGGGCGGATGGCGTCCGCAAGCGGTACATCGGGACATTATCGGTATCGTTCGTACTTGGCGCCGCGACTAGCTGGTCAATGTCAGATAGATAGACCGCGCGAGCAATGCTCGGGTCAGGGCGCACCCCCATGCGTGTCATGAATTTGGCCGCGCTCCGCTCGCGATACCACAGAAGACCATCGCGGTACTCGTGCCAGCTGTTGTAGAGCGCGCTCGTAGCCAGCAGAGCCACAAGGAACGTATGAGCCGACAGCAGGCCGAATCCAGCTTTGCTTATCGCGATCGCAACATCCAGGAGCCAGCCTACAAACTGCACACACTTCCCAAGCACATCGTCCACGACCATACTGACTAGCCCCGCAGGCTTCTGCAGCTTGGCGGCCTTCGTCGAGCTGGGCGCGCTCCCCAGCTTGGCAATTGCAGCCGTATCGAGCTGCGGCACTACCGTCCCTGATTGCTGGCCGATGTTGCCAAAGATCTCCACTGCGCGATTGGTCTTGCTGTGATGGCCTAGTTTCGCGACCTGGTCCATCGCCACGTTCGTCAGATCCAGGGCGTCCGCCTCGAGAGCATTGAGCGCCTGCTGCTCAACCAGGCGGCGCAGATACGCCGAGCCCGGCGAGCCTGTCCAAGCGATCATCTGAAAAATCGCAAGCTTACATCTCGACTTTGACGTATGAGTGATGACGATCTTGGTGGTCGGCGTGAAGCTCGCCGCATACGGCATCCGGTACGGGACCTTGCTGTTAGTGACCACATAGCAGAGGTGATCGTTGTAGATGTCGATTGCTTGCACGTCTTGCATTGGTGTCGACTTGTCACCGCTGCTGTATTCGCGCGTCCAGTGGCCCCCGCTCTCCGCCTTCTCCCACGGGCTCTGATTGACCTTGTCCGCCCAACGGTTGCAGTACAGCAATTGGAAGACTGCACTCTTGTCGCCGAACATGACATGGAAGAGCGCTTTGGCGCTGACCGTGAAATCACGCGCGACGCTGGCTTGCATGTTCTGCGGCGCGTACACTACAGCCTGCGTAGGGAGCCTGAATTTCTGGATTTCACGACCCGTCTTCGCAGCCGCACCCGCACTGGTATCGTAGAGGGAGCCATCAATCCGCAGCGTACTCTTCACGTCGCGCTCTCTTCGTCCAGCGGTGCCAAGGCGCTGCGTTGCTTTCGTGCCACCGCCAGTGCCGGGCGAGTCCGGATCGTAACGGACGTCTTCCCAGCTCTCGACGCTGCTGGTCCGCTGTGGCTGCTCGACCTCCATGTTGGTGAGGGTCCTTATGATTCCGTCCAGTGTTACCGGCTCCTCCTGATTCGCGTTGTGTACTAGATAGTTGAGTCTTCTCTGCAGCAGCCTCAATGGCTCGAGAAAGACTTTGATAGTGACTCTACGCAGGTCGCTTTGCGCCTCGTGAAGGTGCAGATACAAAAAGTCGCAGTCCCGGCCTGGCGCAGCTGTGACATCGTTGACGCTGTCGAGACTCACGCCAGTGATTAGCACAAGCCCGAGATGATTGCTGTAGAAGTATATATTGCTTGCCGTGGCGTAGACTCTTCCGGGAAATTCCTGGTGCTCCTTCGGATTCCACGTGGCGCGGAAGACGAGCACGACCTTCTCGCTTCGCGGAACAGAAGGAAACAGCATCCGAAACTGTGCTTGCTGCGCTTTCAGTGGTAGAGGGTAGTACCTGGGATATTCATCGGCATCGTCCTGAATGCCACGCGCTCGACTGATAAGCTGCCCTGGCGTGTCAGTGGAGACACTGAGAGTCTTCCTGTGTCTCACGCCTGCTCCAATGAGGTTCGTATCTGACGCCATCGGATGCATGCTTATTGGTGTCACCATTTCACCATTCATGATACCGAGATCATCGTGGGCAGCCCCTGGTAGTGGCGGGGAGGCGTCCAATTTTGCGGCCCCGTCGTGCCGTTTGCGCGGAGGATCACCGATGCGATTGACATGACCCCAAGCGCTGCTTCCCCAGATATTCGCCATGAGGCCGGATGGTATGCCGCTTCCGTCAGTACCTTGGCCGATGCCAATTCCACGCTCACCACTGACGACAACCGCAGTGTGGGACAAGTTGGTCGAAGCGGGAGGATTAGCCAAGGTGGAGGGCGCTAGCGTGCTTGTTGGCATCCCTGATAACATGGTGAGGCTGCGTTTCGCCGAGTCAATATTGACAGGCGCTGCAGGTGGGCCTGGCCCTACCGGTAGAATGTTGTGACTGGCGGCAATCAGACCTGCAATGCCTCCAGCAGAGGGCGTTGGGCCGGAGTTCAGCTGCGGTGAAGTGGTGGTGGATCGCTTGTGCAGGTCTAATTTCTGCATGATGCGCGTGGCATGGTCCCGGCTACCTTCTCCAGGATCCCGTTCTAAGCTGAGCACTCGTCTCGCGGCAGAAGGTGGAGGCTGACCGGCACTGCCAGCGTCGAAACTCGCTCGGCTGAGAGCAGGACCGAAGGTGGACTCACGTTCTGTGGAAGGCCCCTGCGGACCACCTGCATCTTCCTGCGTCTGCGCGGCATCGGGCTTGATCGCGAATTCCGGGGCGATAGGTGGCGTGATAGCGAACGCTGGGTCTATCGTTGCTACATTCGGCAACTGCGGACTCTCCGTGCTCGCGGGATCTTCCAGCGCCTTTCTCTTTGCGACTTCGAAGGCCCGGATCCACTCGGTCAACTCCTGTTGAGTCTCGGCTTGGAGGACGACACTTGTGTCTTTCGTCTTGACCTCGAAGCAAAACCGCCGCTCTTCCTGGAACGCCGGACGGACTGCGCACAAAAGCACGCCAGTGCGATCGCTCTCTTCGACACCACCAGAGCGGGCTCCCAGCACCAGCCAGCCGAAGATGCCGCTCTTGACGTAGAACCAGCGTCGAGTCCACACTGTGCGCGCAGGCTTGCCAACTGACGACTTCATGAACAGCCAGCTCTGCTTCTCTCGCCTCTCCTCAAGCTCTGGCTTCGCGGGGGAGGACAGACCGGTCGCATTGCTCGCACCCGTACCCAGATAAGGCACGGTCGATGCTGCATAGTCGTCCAGCTCTCGGCTCGGCTTCGTCATGGTCTGCGCCTCGGCCTCGATCTGCCGCCTCGCCAACAGCAGTTCCGTCCGGAACGCCTTCTCACTGCCCTCCATCTCCCGCGTCCACCCTCTCACCCTCTCCATCTCGCCGCCCCACTCCGCAAACAGACTCGCGCCCGCCTCGCGACTTGCTCGCATCTCCCTCCACTGCTCGGCAAAGATGCGCACGAGCAGCTTGTCGAGGCTCGCGCGCAGGTTGGGCGACGCCACGCAGAAGTCCAGGCTCGCCTTGAGGTACGCCTTCCGCGCCTCATGCAGCTGGAAGGCGTCCTCGCGCAGGCTGCTGGCCTCCTTCGTCTTCGTCTGCGCCAGGTAGCGGCCCACGACGTGGTCAAAGGTCTTCTGCGTCGCCTCCACCTGGCGCCGCGCCTCCTTGAACGTCCGCAGCTCGTTGTGCAGGAAGGCGCGGATGGGCTCGACCACACTCGTCTCGTACTTGCGCGTGCTCCGCAGCGTCGCGCTCCAGAACTCCCTCGCGCCTTCCCCGTAGCGACGCATGGCCAGCAGCGTGTAGTCATGGTCCAGCCCGGCCTCGCTCACCTGCGCCGGCGGCGTCGAGTGGGCGAGGAAGGCGTTGACCGTGTGCTCCAGCGTGCCGACCTCGGCCACGAGCTTGGCGGCCGCCTTGACGTATCCGTCCAGCCAGCGCTCGATGATGTCCACCTGCTCGGCGACGTGCAGGGCATAGGCGCGGTGGGTGGGGCTGTCGAGCGCGGCTTCCTTGAGCGTGACGGGGACCAGGCGCAGCGGGCGCGCGGCGGCCTGCACCGGGGGCGGCGATGCGGTGTCGGAGTCGGTCATGGTGGGGGGCGACGGGCCACGCTCAGCGGACGAGCATGCGCAGGCGAAGTGGCCGCCGTGCAGCTTCCATGGCGAGACCGTGCAGTCGCTCACGACACGGCAGGGACAGCATGTGTCCGCGATGCATGTGTGCCTGTGAGCTGGGATGCCTCAGGCTGCCAGTCGCGCCCTGGCTGGTGCCTGCCGAGGTCCTCCCGTGCTGCCTTACGCCTCGACGCCGCCGTGATGTGCCCCGGAAACACCATCTCCCGGACATTCATGGATGCACCGAGTCAGGAGTGGATGGCTTCGCTCGGCCATTATTACCTCGAGACTACAAAGGCCGGTAGGACTGACAGGACATGGACATGGCGACAGGCCCCTCAATCATTGCCGGCTCCGTCATCTGCAACTACCTGTACGTCTGGCCCGCGGCATACTCACAGCTCCACCACAATCTTCTCGCCCCTCACGGCGCCGTCTCTAACCCGGAACGCCTCCTCAAGGCTCTCCAGCCCAGTCCCTACGACCCTTGGTTTCGGTAGACACTTCAGCTGGCCGCTCGCGAGCGCCGGGCCGACGTAGCTCTCCCACACTCGTGCCCCAGCCTCGTTGACACCCAGCACGAATTTGGCCGTGATGCCGTCCGCCATCTTGCCCGGGGGCTTTGTGTTGGCCAGGAACCCGCCGCCGAGCTTCTGCATGATGGGTGTGACGACATCGAACGACTCGGGCACACCAATCGCATTGTAGAGACCCATGAAGCGGTCTTGGCCGACAGCACTGGCGACGTCTTGCACGACGCTGCTGGACTTGTAGTCAAAGACGGCACTCGCGCCGCACTCCCGACACACGTCAAAGTGCTGCGGACTTGCCGTCGCAATGACCCGATAGCCTGCTCCGGCGGCCAGCTGGATGGCCGCAGCGCCGACAGAGCTCGAGCCGCCATACACGACGACCACCTCGCCCTTGCTATTCGGCGCCGAGTCCAGGGATGGAAAATCAAGTCCCATGTAGCCCTCCTGGTACAGTCCTCCGGCCGCAGTGTTGATTGCGAGCGGCAGCACGACGCCCTGCTTGTACTCGAGATGGTCGGGCAGGATCGCAGCACTGGCAGCTGGTACACGGGGATACAGGCTGAAGGCGCCGTCTTGAGGCAGACCGGTCATGAATTGCCATGCATGCCCGATGACTCGATCTCCTTTCTTGAATCGAGTTACGTCTGCGCCGACTGCGTAGACCTCACCAGCCAGATCCATGCCGAGCACAGTGGGCCAGCTCTTGACGTTGAAGCCGCCCTGTTGCGCTGGATCGATGGTGTTGATCGCCACGGCGTGATTGCGGACAACCAGATCGGTCGGACCTGGTTCCGGTATCTGGCTGTCGGCGATACGGAGCGGCTGGCCTGCGCCATCGACGAATGCTGATCTGTTGGACGGCATGGTGCTGATTCTGGCAAATACCTCGAGGGTGTCCACACGGATCGTCTGGCTTGCGGTGGAGTTATAGCGAGACTGGGATCAGACTTGAAGATGCTAATGAGAGGCTTTTGGAGAGTTCCTGACGACGAGTCGCCGACTACTTGTACTGGCACCTTCAACGACCAGTTGTATGACAGTCGCGCAGAAAGGCTTCGAGCTTAGCAAGCCGGACGATGGATCTACGCTTGCCGACCGTCAACCGAGCCGGATGAGACGCTATCCCGGCGTATCTTGAGGCCTTGATACATGCATGGCTCAGCAACCCGTTCATTAGCGCTCGTACACTAGCGTCTCGCTAGCGTGCTTGCGGCTCGGCGATTTGACTAATGCCCGTGCCTGCTCTTTATGTGCTAGCGCGTTCCTCACAGAGCGTACGACCGGTCATGGACCAGTCTTGACACAGCAAGGGAACATCCAGGCATGGACCGCCGGACGATAGGACCTCCGTCCGCCACCGAGCGAGCAAAAATCATCGTAATCGTGTTCTTGAGCGGCCGCTGCTCTCCGAAGGGTCGTCCTATATGATCGAGGTGCGCCTGCCAGTCGTCGTAGTTGTTATACCGATCCAACAAGCCCAGGTCCCTGTATCGGAAGAAAACTCGACTGCAAGAAGATGCCGAAAATCCTCACTGTGTTCGGAGCCTCTGGCAACCAGGGCGGTTCAGTCATCCACGCAGTTCTGGACGATGCAACGCTGTCCAAGGAGTTCCGCATCCGAGCCGTGACTCGCGACGTATCTAAGCCATCCATCGTGGAGCTCGCCAAACGCGATGTCGACGTTATCGTCGTAGGTCAGCAGCAGACGTTTCTTGTGCACGTATTGACTGTGGATCATGACAGGCGGACATGAGTTCCGGTCCCTCACTCGCCGATGCTGTCAAGGATGCGCACACGGTGTTCCTGTGTGTACCTTGGCGCTGCTCCAACGGATCAATGCTGATGGTTCTCAGGATGACGAACTTCTGGGAGCACCTGTCAGCCGACAAGGAAATTGCCGAAGGCAAAGCCGTGGCAGATGCCTGCAAACTTGCTGGCGTCCAACATCTCATCTTCTCTTCTCTCATCAACACCACTGAAGCGAGCAAGGGGAGACTGAGCCATATCGCCCACTTCGACGGCAAAGCCAGTGTGGAGAAGTACATCCGCCACATCGAAGTGCCGGCCACCTTTGTCCTTCCCGGCCTTTTCATGCCAGGATACTTTGACACGATCCGCAAAAGTGGTGACGGGGGATACACTCTTGCGCTTCCCGTGTCGGAAGACAAAGCTCAGATCCCTTTGCTGGATCCTTCTGCAGATACGGGTTGGTGATAGTCCACCTCAAATCTGAAGCCTGGCCGCTGACTTTTTGAAACGAAGGCAAGTTCGTCCGTGAAATCATGAGAGACTTCCCGGCGTGTCTCGGCAAGCAGACCTATGCGGCGGTCGATTACTTGACTCCCAGGCGCCTCCTTGCCGAGTTCAGCGAGGTCGTCGGAAAGCCAGCATCTTTCGTGCGGGTTGCGGAGGAGACCTTCAAATCATTCCTACCGCCGCCAGTGGCGCAAGAGCTGCTTGAGAACATGCTTTTGCTCGAAGACCCTGGATACTACGCTGGTGTGGCTTTGGAGGAGGGAGGTCCGAGGCCTGTGAAGGAAGAGCTGACGACGTGGAAGGAATTCGTCCAGGCCAACAAGGCGAAGTGGTTGTAAAGGTGCGGCAGCCGGTTGGTCGTCGTCGCCAGAGCTACAGTCACTTTGATCCGCTCATCAATCATCGACAATGCAAGTGCCCAGTCCTCTCTGCAGTGTTGATCATCATGTTGCACGCATGGTGTATGTGACTGGACATCTCGCCTGCTGCACACAGTGCACAGAGGGGCGTGCCAAGCAAGTAGCGCTACATGACTTTGGCCATCCGACGGGACGTTTCCACGTGCACGGCTTACATGATAGCGCGCTACTTAGTCACCGCCTCGCCAGGAGATCGCTACCTCCTACACTCCACCGCTGCGGTCGGAGAGCGAGACGGTGCTCCGGGGTCCAACACCGGTCTGCGTCAGCCAACGGCGTGCGGGAGCGCCCGAAGGATCCTGACCCACCCGAAGCGCCCATACATGCAAGCCGTGATGTGAGGGCTACATGTACACATGCACAAGCTATCCAAGTCCAAGAAGCCGCGCCAGATCAGAGGAGGGACCGACACGACCATCGACGATTCATCTCTCCGCACGACATGGCGGGGCCGAGCAAGATCGCAAGCCCGCGCAGTGAGACTCGGTTACGGCGCAAGCACCATAAAGTCTGGACCGGGTGTCAACGATGCAAGCTTCGCCATGTCAAGTGCGATGAGGAGAAGCCCGGATGTCTGCGCTGCCGCAAATCAGGAGTCCCGTGCAACGGGTACAACCCACCCAAAGCACACATCTTCGAGCTGTCGAAGCCGCTGCCTCTCGTAATCTCATCCCGCTCGAGTGGTGAGGACGACAGTGAACGCCTGGCTCCGCCACGACCCACTCAGCGTAACGACATCGTTCATGGCCTGACTCGCCTTGTGCAAGCTCCGAGTGTGACTCCGGTCCTGCAAAGTACATTGCTGGATGCCTTCTTGACAATGTTCCTGCCGAACCGCCTTGCAAGGCATTGTGATCAGGGGATGGGGTACGGTCCTTTGATTCCAATGTCCGGATGGCCATCGGTAGCTTACGTTCTAGCCAAGCGACAGAACGATAGCCTCGTGGCGCATTCCCTTCTCTGCTTGACCCTTGTCGCTATCGCTGTTAGGTCGCAGAATCGAAGCCTTCAGATCGACGCCTCGCGCCATTACGGCTGGGTGCTTCAGAGGTTCCAGTCTCAAATGCCGGCACAAGCCGGCGATCTCGTGCAACAACACAACCACACTGCATCACTGCTGGCTGCCTGCTTTTGCTGCTCGGACATTGAGTACATTCTGGGTTCGTGGTCCAACGGAGATCGGCATCTGGAAGGTATGGAATCGATACTACAGAGCTGTGGATCAGACTTCATGCGCGAAGAGAGTCAAAGGATCTCGTACGACCATTGCCTCCTGTGGGCTTCGTATTTGGTCGTACATCGCCGCCGAGCCGAGCATCCACACTCTCGGCTGATGCTGTCCCAAGTCACGAAGCAAGCACCTTTGTGCAGGTTCGTGCCGAACTTCGTGGCCATCGCCGAACGCCTTGCGTCACACCTTGAGGTATGGGACGCAGGACGTCAGCACAACAAGGTCGAAGGCATTGTTGAGCTGATGCAAGAGATTGGAAAAGTCATATCAGATCTTGATACGCTCGACACGGCTTTGCTTTCGGAAATTGGGTTGCGCAGAGACGCGCAGGATGACTACAGCCGCTACCTGAATCCCGACCTTCTCACTCTGGCCGTTTTAAGAGGGTACTCGATCGCATGCCTGGTCCAGAGTGCTGCCGCGGCATGGAGAATACTCCGCTGGTCGGAATCGCATTCGAAGCCCTCGAGCATCCGTCTTGCAGATCGCCTGCGAGACATCTGCGACCATCGTCTCGCGGAGCTGTGCGGGATGATCGGTGAGCTCTCCCAAGAACGCTATGGGCTAATGATGGCCACGCCTGTACTATTCTTTCTCGACTCTGCTTGGATTGGATGTGCCACGTTGGCAGAACTTGGCAAGCGCGATATCTCGCAAAGCATATCCTGGTTCGCCAAAGTGGGGACTTACATGGCGAGCACAGGCTATCGACCACTGAGAGAGCCTTGGCTGCAGGATTGACGACAAGATGCACAATGAGTCAGCGTTGTTGTGCGGCGATTACTGCGACAATTCCGCTTTAGCGGCCGTGGTAGCGTGCTGGTTATCATTCTGGACGTTGGCATCTCTAATGATCACAGGACCCGCCTGGTCACTGTATGTCAACGCTCACAACGAGTGCGACGACCTCGTCTCTGTAGACTGGGCGACATGACGATTCGCTGGTTATGGCTCCGTTGGCATACTACCCTGGCAGAAGGAGAGTACTGGGGATGTGATCGAACAACTCAATGAATGGCGACAAATCTGTCCGTCAGGACCTCGCGCCGTGCTGGATGGATGCGTACCTCAGTGAATCTTGTCTCCAGTGTTTTCAGCTTCATCAGACTTGCCCCAACACATTGCAAGCGCTCATAGCCGGGTCCGTTGATCGTCGTTGCTTTGGTGAGGTGAGTCAGTCGCTCGCTGCAAGGTGCAACGTCAACTAGACACGCAGGCTTGCGTCCTTCCGGCAACTTGCATTGGCAGCGGCAACGGCACGTGCGGCGTCTGTGGAAGGGCGTACCGCTTGGCCCCAGGCTTCACTATAGGTGCATGTACCTAGGAACATGGACACACACCTCATGTGTGCATTAGTAAGGACTCTGGGGCCAAGCTCAATCCTGACCCGAACATGGCTACTACTACTGGCCTGCCCATCTCGTCAACGTGCCCACACATCTCTATGAGCTCTTTGACCATCGTTGAGCCGAATTAGACAAGGAGTCCGTACCTAGCGCACCATGCCTCGCCACAGGGTAGTCTGCTTTGACTTCATGGGCACCTGCCTCGACTGGCACACGGCTGTCGTAGATGCCCTTCCCAATCAGATCCCAGAGCATGAGCGGTCTCAATTCGCAATTCAGTGGCGGCAAAGCTACTTCGATGCCAACGCTGAGCGACAAGCACACGGAGACCCGCCTGAGGACATCGACATCACCCATCGACGGGTCCTTCTCGAGCTTCTCGCACATCCGGAGAGGTTGGCAATGAGAGCCGCCCTATCTGGATCAGCAATAGATGTCGCAGTAGAAGCCTGGCATCATCAAAAAGCCTGGCCCGACGTCGTCCCAGCCCTTGCGACCCTTAGAGAGCGAGGCTACGAGATCATCATCCACGCCAACGGGACCACACGTCTCCAACTCGACCTGGGTCGGTCTTCAGGCTTACAATTCCATATGATGTTCTCCGCAGAGCTCCTCGGCGTCTACAAGCCTGCGCCTGAGGCGTATTTGCGCGGGCTGCAACTTCTCAAAAGGACGCCGGAGGAGTGCGTAATGGTCGCCGCGCACGCATATGATACCCGTGGCGCGAAGGCCGTGGGCATGAAGACGATATATATTTATCGGTGGACAGATGATGTGCTGGAGGACCAAGCGGTCGTGAGGGAGGAAAATGATGCGTATCTCGAGAGCATGGATGGGCTGGTAAATGCTGTTGAAGGATTGGCGGAGTGATTGATGGCAGGCATGCCCTGCTTCCCGAGTGCTGTGCACTTCTATGGGCGGATATACGAGGTGACTCTGTTGTACGTATCTAGTCAAGACTCGCCATCGGAAAGTGTGCAGACAGGTACAGAACGATGCTTGACAACATACTACTGGGATCCATTTGATGTGCATCTCGAACAGCGCCACGCTGCATCATGCCCGCCGCCGCATGAACATCTTCTGCACTAGAATGACGACTCCCCGGTCTCCGTCCGCGTTCGTCAATGACCCAGGGTCGCCTGCGACGACCGCACCTGGCTCATCTGGGCCGAATACTGGGTAGTTGATGCGCGGTGGTCGGTCGGCATACTCCGGCATCTGCTGAACCATGGTAACGTGCACCCTAGCTGCCTGCTCGTTCGAAAAGACGCCCATGATGCGATGCGCCGAATCGCGTGGCCATCGACGCTGTGGGATCGGAGGTTCCTGATGGGCCAGTGGTACTTTGGGGTCGTAGGAGATTGGCGGAAAGACGCCGAGATCGTTAACGGAGAGGACGTAGACGGGATAGTAGCCTTGCACGATCCAGCGATACTGGGTAGTGATCCAGGTCGCGATGCTGACGATCGGTCGGCTGATGATGCCTGTGTGGTGCTGAGCTGTGGGTGGTGTGGGTGTGGCCGCGCCAGACTGCTCATCTTGCAGCAATGGGTCATCGAGGCCGTGCTGTGGCGCGGGACTGCGCGGGTTGAGTGTGCGGCTGAGCAAATTCTCCATCAGTGGGCCGAAATTGAGCACAAATTGGTGAGTATGGAGTAGCAGCGAGATGCCGCATATGACCTGAAGGCATAGTATTGTGGCTGCTGCCATATCGCCTCTCGTAGATCGATCGTATCGCGGATCTGACTCCTCTGGATTGAAGCTAGAATGGTTCGGCATGCAGTCATTGTATGCGTCGATTTATCGTGCTATGCTCACTGCCGTTGCGAACAAGTAAGACACGCTTGTGAAGTGCAGCACGCACGTCTTGTCTTGTACGTGCCGTGTGTCTCGGCTGCCGAAGATGCATGGTCATCACACTGGAGAGTGCCAGGTGGTCGGTTGGTCTGATGCAGCGTCCCAGCAGCGCGAACTTATGTCCCTTCGTCGTCCACCTCCTCCATCTGCACCCCTTTCGCACCCGAGCCCGTCGTCTCAGCAGCAGCATCCTCGGGATAGATCTCCTTCAATTCTTTCTCGAATCTATCGGCTTCGGCGTCGAGATCCAACGTACTTTCCATACCCTCCTTCCTGACTTCACTGCTCACCTGCTCAAACCTCGCCTCCAGTGCCGCCTCATCCGCAGCCTTCTGCGCTGCCATGTAACCACTTTGCTCCAACTTGTCGGCCTCTTCAGGTTCGAGCAAGCGCCCATGTCCCTTGATGCGGTTCCGCTGCTGCGAGACGATAGATGGCATGAATCGCACCGCCTCCTTCTTGAGGTCGCGCATCTGCGGCGCGGAGCTATAGGTTGTCTGTGGAGCAGCAGTCGGTTTGGTAGGTAGTCCGTGAGGCTGCCGTGAACCCTTCGGTCGATCTGCCGCGTCGAGGTAGTGCTCGCGCGGGATGGGCGGCGGTGTGTCGCCTGGCATGGGAATACGTCGCACCTCCAAGTCGGTGTCGCTGCCGCCGTCGTCCTGCGCTTCTTCTCGCGCTCGCTTCCCCAAGGTCTGCCGTCGGTCCCTCTGCTCCTGCCTCACATCGCCTCTGCCATCGCGACCACCACCACCACCGCCACCGCCAGTAACGTCCGCTCTGTCGCGGTCCCGCCGCGGCTCATCCTTGGCACCCAGCGCCTCCCTCGCCCGCCTGACGCCCTTCAGATCCCGCTCGAGCTGACCGAGCGACTCCTTGTCTTTCGGCCTCAGCGCCCCCCGCGCTTCCAGCTCCTTGAGCTCCTCTACTTGCCGCTGGAGACGTTCCGGGTTGCGCCGCGCGAGCTTCTCATTGTTGCGCGTCTGCTGCTGCTTGCGCGACTTGGCAATCTCCTTTTGCTTATCGGCCTTGCGCTGCGCAGTGACGGGATTCTGCTCTCGAGGCATCGTGACCTACCGGCCACCTCCGAAGCGATGAAGGCTTATGAATGAATTAACCCCTAGCGACAGCGAGCCATGCCCCCACTGTCACGTGATAACGTAGGTATAAAGCACATGCACATCGATGCAGGTGTGTACATACACAGTTGGTGTACACGAGTGGAGGATGCAACGCGGGCACTGACCACGGACTTCATGCATGAAGCCAGTTTCTTGGGCGTTTACTGGATAATGAAAGCACGTTTTGCGTGGCATCACGTTCTCGTCCGATCAGACATGTGATCGCCACTCTCAATCACAATTCCGGCCACCGTCTCTAGGTATGCAGCTCTGGGTGTGCTCAATTGGGCTCCCAGAATGATACGGGCACCCTGCATCATCTGACGCCTTCGCTCAATGCGCCCAGCCATGGGTGCGACGCCCTTGGAAGCAGCTCTCATCGTGCCCTCGCTCCGCGTCTACTTCTTGTTCAATTCCTCCGCCCTCTTCTTCAGCTCCTCCTTGCTCGCCGGCTCACCGAGATTCTGTGCCATGACGGGCCCTGGAGCAGCCTTGTGGTCGTCAGCCGACGCTACCATCTTGTCGGCTGCCTGCTGTGCGGAGCTCTTGTAGTCTTTGACCGAGTCAGGTTGCTGAAGTTCTTCGACGTATCAGCAGGGGAGCATGCTCCGTCGCACCGTCGTCACACACCGCCCACTCCGCCCTGCGTTGGCATGACTGGCATGATTACTACGCGCTCGATGCTGAGGTACCGTTGACGCCGGCGTGAGATGGTGCAGCCCCAATGCTGTCTGCTACCGCCCGCTGGATTTGGTCGTCGTATGCTGTTGCAGATCCCCTCTTGCTTGGATGGATGTCAACCTCGGTGATAAGCTTGTTGAAGTCGGGTTTCTGCGCAAGATAGGCGGTGATCGCGTCGAACTCTGCTTTGAGCGAGGTTGCAGGCTTGGGCGTTGACTTGGGTACGGTGGGCATGATGATAATAATGCGGGACACACCTCATTCAGGCACCAGGTAGCGCTGTCTTAGTGCATAATACGGCTTAGGTGGTGGGTGGGGCATGGCGCTCGCACCTCATAAGCTACATGTACTAGACAGGGTCACATCAGGAGTACATGTAAGGTAAGCTAGACGATGAGAACATCCCGAAGTCCCTCATGGGTAGCGGAGTCAACAAGAGGGTGTGTAGAGGACATGTAGTGTGAAGTGTTAGGATCCTACCAGGGAGCCATCATGTACTGTGTGCCGTCCTACACTCACGAACTCGCTGTACACCAATGCGTGACGTTCAGAGACATGACCCCTTCCAGTTGCTAGGTCATATCGGGTTGTAGTGAGGTGCAGCGGGCGGCGGCGGCGGCGTCGAGTCAATACCTCCAACAGCCTCGGATTCTGTCAGGAAGAGATCCATTCCGCAGGTGAGTGCACGTGCACGCATCTTGCTGTAGCTGCGGCGTTGCCGAGACAACAATCACATGCAATGTTCAGCACGTCCAGTCCCCCGTGATACACGTTAGAAAGGAGCGCAAGGTCTTTTGCTCGAACCTTGCTCGTGGACGATGAGAAGCGTGCTCTGGCACAATACACATGCTACATACACAGCGACGGTCATGTACACGAGTCCGGCGAATGCCCGATAGACCGCTCACGCTTCGTCGAGATGCAGTGTTTATGTTTTGACTCCGAACGATTCGCTCCTTTGGGCAGGAGAATCTTGATTGTGGCAGTCTGGCAGCGCAGACGGCAAGGCCGCTAACGGTGGATGCGATCAAATGCTATCGCCATCCACCTGCCTTGTTCAGCAAGCCCGATTGGCCTTGTTGGCTGCAAAATTGAGAGAGCATCCAGGTGCTGCCGGATCGTTTACTCCCGAGGCAGACCTGGCGATCCGAGATTCTGCTGGGCGGCCGTCGACCACTTGCGCCGGTATGTGAGGTTCTCGTTTTCACTTGCCTTTCGATCGTGGTCGGGAAGTGTCCGCCCCCTTGAAGGCTAGCAAGCCGAGACTGTAGGTGTGGGTGTCTGGCAATCTTGGTCGATCTTGCGAGATCACAGGGCTGTGGATGAGATGAGCTTTGCACTTGTGCCGGTCCGGCCCGACGCAGGCGTGCCTTTTCAGCAGAGATGCACCGGCTCGTCAGCTCCATGGACGCGCTGTGAACGGGCCGCGACGCCGCCACTGTCACAGCGTGACAAAGCCGCTGACCGTGTCAGTTGCGAAGTGTCCGTATGAGATCACCGCCTGGGCATCGCAGGCACCGAGCTTCCTTTCACTTCACCCTGCGTCTCACGCAGAGCCCGATAAGCCTCCTTCCACTCCTTCATCCGGTCCGCCCTCCGGATACCCTCGACCGTCTCGCCGAGGTGCCTGCCCCCACGGTCGTTCTCAGCCAAGCTCGCCAATGGCCTTTCGTCCACCTCGCGCATCCTGCTCCTTTCCTGCCCGATCTTCATCCTGCTCGAGCCCTCGCCACCCCACATGCTCAGCCGCTGCACTTTGCGGAGCTTTCGCAGGCCATACATGCAGGCGATGATGGACAAGACAGCGCAGAAGCCCGAGATGCCAAAGAAGCCGTAGTTGCTCTCCTCAATGAAGTTTTCGAGGTTCATGCCGTACAGGGCGGCAACGAACATGCCGACGCTGATTCCCATTGTGCCGATGTCGACTTTCAAGCCTAGAAGCATGAGACTATTGCGATTGGCATCTAGTATGGCGCGGGAGATCTCCTCGGTGTTGCGGATGGCGGATATCAAGTTCGACGACACCTGCACGATCTCGTCGGTGACTTTGTGGTAGGACTCCAGCAGCAGCTCGACTTCTTCGTGGTTGTCTTCTTCTCGCTCCTGCCCCTGCGCCTTCTCCGTCAGATACATGTCGGCCAGGTCGTCGTCGGCTTCTAGTAGATCGTCGATGGCGTCTCGCACAAGCCGCGCCTTCTGCTCAAATGTACCGAGCTTCTTGCTGTAGATCAGCAAATGGCGCAGCTTGTCGCGATCAATGTCCTCTTCCAGTTCTCGGAGAACCCTCACCACCGGCTCTCGCACACCTTCCAGCTCGCTCTCCAACGCGGTTGTGATTGAGACAAGTACAGCTTCCAATGCTCGGAACTCGTATGGCAAATTGCCGCCCAGGACGGGGGCCGTCGAGGACTGCTTTTGTCGCAGCTTATCCTCGAGATCGTACATGAACAGGCTCTGCGCGTAAGAGTCTGTAGATCCGTACACATCGAACACGAGCACACGGTCGTGCTTGATAAGACATCTGAGATGTAGGAGGTTGATCAAAATTGCCGACGGCCGGATCAGAATGTGCGGTAGTACACTGCTGTCGATCTTCCGTAGATCGCGTGGCAGCAATGAGTACTGTCACCTATCAGCGCGAGACCATTTCCTGCCTGCTGGTGTGGCCTGCCTTCGCTATCAGCTCGCTCTTCTTGAACTCGGTGTCTACGAGCGTGATCTTTCCGTGCTCGTCATATTCCGTGCAACGGAGCCTGAGGTCATATCCAGGCTTGACCACTCGGCCGCCATTCAGCCCAGCATGATCGTCCAGGAAGCCTTGCAGAGGGGGCAGGTCGTCGTGCAGTAGGGGCCGGGCTGCAGCCTGCTTTGCGGGTTGTCGCCCACGACCCCAGAGAGCTGATCGGACTGGGGATGTGGCGAGGTTGCGAGTCTGCGGCGCCTGCCTGTCAAACTCTGCAAAGCGAGGATGGCGCGAGGTAGGTGCTGCGCGTGATGCAGGAAGGGTGCTGAAGGCACAGCAGGTGCGACTGAGCCGGGTCGACGTCGCGTGGTGTGCCGTTGCCGTGCTTTGTGCATTGATCTGCGAACGGAGGAAGCGAAGGAGCGATGCAGACGGTACGTGTAGTCCGTGGGAGGCTCTCATAGCGGTACCGCAGAAGCTATTTCAACGCCGTCCATACGCGACAGGCGCGAAGAAAGTTGGAGGCCTCGCATCCGAACGGGACAGGAATCACGGACATCCGCGGCGACCACCGGAGCTCACCTGACGTCGTCCTTTTGCATCCTCGTCCATGACTCCTGCCTAGCCTCCCACGTCCGGCCCTCAGAACGCGGCATGCAACTCGAGCGAGACATGAAGCGTGGCAGTGGCCGTGGCAAGCAACATGCCAGCCGTATTGTGGGGTGCCGACCATGGGTTCAGGAATGCAAGCCTGCAGTGGCAGATCTGGACTGGATTGATTTGGCATCCGCGTGTATAAGTACACCAGGCAGGGCACTCGTTGTAAAGCACGCTATGACACTGGCCGGCGCCGTCTTGAGGCTGGAGCTGTGCTCGAAGGCATGCGTCGGGCAACACTACTACAAGGCGAAAGCACATGTTGACAGCGGCTACGAAACACACGAAACGCACACATAACCTGCCTCCTGCTCCGGACGAAGCAGTAGCTGCCATCCGCCCTTCTCACGATCTCGCACGCCATATATTCCCCTCTGTCGTCGCGCGCCTGGGTCACAGCCTCGTCATCACGGAGGGACTTACAAACGAAATGGCTTGGAATGGATCCTAAGTCGTCGAATGATGCCGAGAGCGGCGTCTTCGCAGGGCCACCGTGTCCTCCAAGGACGCCATCTGGCACTTCCTGCGGCGCCGACCATGTGGCCACATTAGACGCCTTTCCACGACGTAGCGAACTAACATTGGTCGACAACATCTTGACCCACGTTGCCAAATACTGTGCCCCGGCAGCGCCTCGAGACGGTTCTACCATTGCGGAGCTTCGTCTGCTTCTTGTGCAGCGGCCGTGGTTGAAGCTGGATTGCCGCGCAGCATCGCAGATCGAGGCTGTAGCGTACAAATGGGGTAGTTCAACAAGCTTTTGCTCTTCGGACTGCATCAATCTCGTCTAGACGGTTGGCATAGCGCTGCAGAAGTCGAGCTCCGCCGTTCGGATCCGCTTCAGCGTTTCAGAACTGTCGGTGCTACCATCACGGAGTCCTGTAGAGTAACCGCTCTGGAAGGAGGGCCTAACCGTGGCTGAAATCCCGGTAACATGGTGGACTAGTGGTGTATGGAGCACGAGATCGCCTTCGCGTATCACACGCTGGTCGCCGGAGTGCGGCGCAGCGTCGCAAAGGGGTCTGATTCGATTCGCTTCACCGTGATTAACAGCCCCCTTGTACGGTCCTACAGTGCCTCACCTGAAGATGGCAGGTTGAGCGCCATTGAGGTTTACGTAGTGGTCCGATGGCAATACTAAGAGACTCGGGTGTAGGCAGGACTGGATGTCGTGTAGAAGGGGCCACAGGTACATGTAGGCAAGGCAATATGCAGGCGAAGCTTTGGTACCATCGAGCCAGCTATGACATGAGCAGCGTCTTTGTGCACTTTGGATCAATGGCTACATGTAGTGCCCGAATTGGTCACTTCTCGAGGCCCGGGCCGTATGCGGGCAGCACCGTGCAACATGTGCTCACGGATCCAGCAACAGTAATAATAGGCCGATTTGGTGATCGGAGGTCGCCGATGGATAGGAGTGAAGGCAGAGTTCGCGCAGATTGCGCTTCGGAT
>JAWDJV010000253.1:0-25288 GCA_033119285.1 Teratosphaeriaceae sp. CCFEE 6253
TCCGCCTTGGGCTGGCCGGCCCGCTTGAAGCCGTAGATGTCCTGCCAGGCTTGGTGGCCGGAGGCGAAGGAGAGCTCGTTGGGGCCGATGCGGACCACGGGGCCATATTGCTTGTGCAGGGACGGGTAGACGCTGTTGTCGTGGCCGGTGACCATGGTGCGGATCAACGGGATCTTGCTCCATGCTCGCAATCGTGGGCCCGGGAATTTGGCGAGCGGGCTGAAGAGGGCGAGCCAGATGGTTGACCCGATGGAGTAGACGACCGCGATGACGGCCAGAGAGAGAACGATGCTGGAAGTGTCTGCGGCGCTCACATGTCCGAAGACAGGTAGCTCGAATGGAGTCATGGTGTGCCTGCAAGGTGTAGTGATGTGGGAGAAAGGAGTTATGGGAAGAGGAGAAGTCACACCATTGTAAGGCTGTTTGATGGTCACATGGAGGTGAAGACGGATCAGACGAGGACCTCATATGATGCATCCAGCTCGGCTGCCATAAGTCTATAAGAGCACGCAAACTTGAAACACGCCCAGGTGGAAGCGATCGGGACCGGGTGGCAAACTCACGTCCACAGGTGTCACCCGCAGACGTAGCCGTACATGTAGTTCTATAGAATCCGCTATGCAGTGCGACGCGCGCTCCCCTCTCTTTTGCGTATGCGCGGGGCTCTCTCCACGCATCCCTCTCCCCACTCTCGTCCGAATGCAGGCGATCGTCTTCGCCATCCCCCATTGGCCACTCGGTCTTCACGGCTCGCGATCCTTGTGATCCTCCAGGATGACCCGTTGCGGTGTCTGGCTGTGTAGCGACCAAGACCTCTGGCCAGCACTGGAGCCCGACGCAGACCATAGTTCTGACCACGGCATTCACCTGTTCCACTGCGGCGGGACCGTACACGCGGAAAAGCGTCAAGCTGCGCAATGGAAGTTCGACCGCCGAGAAGGGTTGATGGCCGTCGGGACGTGATCCAAAGAATCCCATGCCCTAGGCCGCCACCTCGACGTCCCCCCCAGTATGCAAGTATGGCTTGCCTCATGACCTTGCAGTCGGGTGCGATCGATCACTCAATGCGGGACGTGCGATAGAGGCCGCGATGCATGTGCACCTTGCCCCGGCGGGAGACAAGATCAGCAGCAATCAAAGGTCAGCAGAGCGCGGGTATCCACGAGGGTAAGTAACCGGCTTAGCCCTGATCGACCCTCGGAAAGTGTATGGTGAGACCAAGTTTAGGTTAGCATGATTCCTCAGCCGTCAGCTCCGACTTCAGCTGAAGCTGATAAAGTCGATACGGGGCAGTCGAGGTACCGCTGTCCGCACGCAGGGTAAGAGCCTTGTCCGAACACTGCGTTGTGAGCTGAATCTCCGACAAAAACTTCAACAAGGATAGGACTGCCGGCCTACTTCATCTGCAGAGGCAAGTCGCTGATATGGGCGAGAGAAGGCGCATCTGAATGAGCTCAGGAAAGATGCCGTCCTTTTGCGGCCCACGTATCTCGGTGGCACAGGTCACGCTGCGCTAGTTCGTGCTCCAGTCTCCGACAGGGGACACCTTCGACCGAATTACATCAAGAAACAACCAGAGCTGTTCGAGGAGGGCAGCGGCCATGTCCTGCACATCTCAAACAGCCCCGATGTGCTCTTCCCTCCGTGGTCTCGAAGACAAGTCGACGGCTCGGTTCTGATTCTGGTCATCAGCTTCGCCTCCCCGACGATCCGATGGCCACTCCAGGCAGCGCCACGCTCCCGGCTTCAGGAGATAGTCGCAGGCCGTCGCAGACCGCCGATGACTCCCCTCGACAACGAGCATATTTGTGTCCTCGTTGAGCATTCAATGAGCACGTGCAACCTTGGAGGGATGGGAGTCCGCGGACTCGTTCGGTGAACTCCAGTTTGCGCGATGCCTGCATGACTTGTGCCGAGTCTTATGAGGCTGTCCTGAAGCGGCCATATTGCGCGTTGCCATGTCTGGATACGCATTCGAAACGCCTGACGAGGAGACTGGCTGGATGCACCCCCTTTCTCAGCGTCCGTCACTCTATCCACCGACGAATCGCACTCGGTCGTATCGCACGGATGATGCGAATGGATCTTGGGAGCACGACCGTATCGATCCCGTCGATCAGTAGTGCTCAGGCCGATGCTTCACGACTTGCACGGCAACAAGCAGCATCTGGTGGGCAGGGTCGAAAGGCTTCTCGACCGCCTTATGAGAAAGGCCCGCCGCTCACAACACTGCGAGCGGATGGTTGTAGCATGAACAGGATGAGACAGTACACTGGTGTCTCCAATCGCATTATGCTCGGTAAAGCTCTATGAAGATACCTGTATGTCGCTAGATCATTGGCTCCGTACCTCGATCATATAACTCTGGTCGTGGCGCCTGTCAACTCCACGTGGCGTCTATGCCGTGCCAGCTCAAGACCCACTGCTTGGCCATGTGCGGCCTGACTTAGTGACCATGTAGTCTGTACCGTAGTGGCCGTTGGCGTTATGCCACATGACGTGGAAGCTCGCAGCTTCCCTGCCCTGCAGTGTCCCTGTTCTGGTGTTTCCTCGCAGCTCCCTTTATGCTTTCACCACATACCATACCGCAAGACTCAAACTTCACTCCCGCACACAGACGCAGCAATCATGGCGTCAAGCTTTGTCGAGAAGTTGACGGCCGAGGGGAGCGGGGAGTCTGCTAGTGAGTGCTGCAGCGCCAGATATCGCTGCTGCTGGTGGTAAAGGAGCATGCTTTGACTGACACCTCTCTCCTCAAGAGTTTCTCAACGACATAATCGCCCAGTTATGGCCGAACATCTCGGTGGCTGGCAGTCAGATGACCAAGGATATCGCCAACCCGATGTTCAAGACCATGCTGCCTGGTCCACTCGCCTCACTTCACTTTACCAAGGTACAGAAGGCATGTCATTGTGAACGTGTGGAAACAGCTGACTCAACGCTCGATCGAAGGTCGACTTTGGCAAAGTCCCGATGAAGCTGAACAACGTGATCGCGACGAAGACCGACACGAACGGCATCAAGCTTGACATGAACCTCGAATGGAAAGGCAAGGCGGACATCGAGCTCGACGCGAACATGTTTCCCTCCATCGTAAGTCGTCCGGAGCGCACTACGCCAGCGTGTGCGATCCCTGCTGACCACTAGCCAGGGTGTTGAGAACGTTGAGCTTCATGGCCGGCTCTCGGTCTTACTGGCGCCTCTCACCAACGTGATCCCGCTGGTAGGCAGCATCTCCATCACTGCGACTGCCGGTGGCGAAGGCAAGGCTGACCAGCGCAGATAGGAGCAGCCCAGATCGCCTTCATCAACCCGCCAATGCTCAGCCTGGACTTCACCGGCGCCGCGAACGTGGCCGACGTGGGCGGGATCGACGGCGCCGTGCGCAAGGTGATCCTCAGCATCATCAACAGCATGTTCACGCTGCCCAACCGCTTCCTGGTGAACCTCGACACCAACAACGACTACTTCCACACCTACCTGCCGCCCCTCGGCATCATCCGCGTGATGGTGGGGAAGGCGTGGGGCTTCGCGGAGGAGTCCAAGGGCAAGGCGTCGAGGTTCCTGTCGAAGCTCACGCGCTCCGCGCCGGACAGCTACGCCAATGTCAGCGTGGGTGCTGAGGAGGCGTGGAAGACTACCACCAAGAACAACACGACGCATCCGACGTGGGACGAGATCCACGACTTCGTCGTAACCGATTGTAAGTCCACGAGACCTGGCTTGACTACCAAGGTGGGGCTTCGCTAATACTCTCCGCCCTCGCCAGTCGACCAATGCATCACGGTCGACGTCGAAGACGAAGATGTCGGTGGCGACGACGAGATCGGGCTGGGCGTTACCACAGTCCGCGAGGCCCTCTTGACCGGCAACATGCAAGAGCTGGCCCTGATCCGCAAAGGCCACGAGACCGGCGGCCGCGTGACCGTCGCGGCGCACTTCTTCAAGTTCGAGCCCTCCGGCAGCAGCTTCGCCGCCGCCGACCACCGCGGCGACGGGCGCATGTGCGGCCTCGTCACGATCCTGATCGCCAGCGCCTTCGACCTGCAGGGCGCGCGCAAGGACCTCAAGCCCAGCGTGCTGGTGACCTGGGGCGCGAAGCACCGCTTCCAGACGGTCGTCAAGGAGGACGCGCCGGGGACGGACATCAGCAACCCGCGCTTCGACCAGAACTTCCGCATCCCGCTGACGCAAGAGCTGGCGGCGTCCGGGGGCAGCTTCCGCATCGCGCTGCTGAATGTGGACAAGGAGGTCGGCGGCGTGGATGTCCCCTTCGCGGACGTGGCGCGCGCGCCGAATATGACGCTGCAGAACAAGTTTGGCGTGGGAGGGGGTGCGACGATCCGGGCGAGCATAGCGTTGAGTGGGGTGAAGGCGGCGAATATGGACCAGGCGCGGGCGTCGCTGCCGGACCGCTCGGCCCAGGCCCAGCAGGCGCAGGCTCGGGGCGGTGCGCCTGGTATGGCGGGTGCGCCTCCGCAGGGCAGGTGAGTCTAGTTGGCAGGCTGCATACGGTTGTCTGGGTGTAGTCCAGTAAGCTGTGCATGGAGCTCAAGAGCGTGGTATGTGGAGGTTAGTCTCTACTCGTGCGCTAGTCACAGTTCGAAGTCGCTGCACTGATGTACAGCCGGCTCGATTACATCAAGCATTGCGAGAGCCAGTGAAGCGTTCCAAGGAAGTGGGTGGTTTAGTCGAGCAGAGGCGCCACGCCGTACGCTCTGAAACCTCGCAGAGCTGTAGGTGTCTTCACGGCTCGGTATGGACCGTCTCTTGATGGTTGTGACGCAGCACCGACTTCTGGTATGGCTCTGAGCTCGCTGCATTCCGCTTAGTCTCTGTTTGACTGCCCGCGAACAGTTCCAGATGCACTCGTCTCATCCGGGCATGAATGGCGTTCGCGTATCCAAAGACAGCAAGTCTGCCGCTTGAAGAGCGGCGATAGTCTGCAACGCATGCTGGGACACATGACGATTGCAACAGCCTTATCCTCTTGAGACTGTCTCTAGCTGTCCATGCTGTGCGCCCGTACGACGGCCCCACCTTTCATCCCACCGGACTGGCCGGCTTGCGTGAGCTCGATGTCAACGGAACGGTCGGCTGAACTGGCCTGGTCAACGAACACCCCCCCGTCGAACCGCACGTGCACATTCCCAAACTCCTTCAGCGCTGCCGCTGCGCCTCGGGACGGATCCGTACCCCGTAGCAGCGGAGCGTCGAACGCGGCGCCCAGGCTGAGCGGCGAGAGCTCCTGGTCACGGCGGAGCGTCCACCAGCCCCAGTACATCGGCAGAACGACCAGCGCCACGAGGACTTCCAGGGCACTGGCGGCCGCGTACCAGCGGAAGTCGGATTGATAGACATTGCGCGTCACGGTCTGGTTTGCGGTGATACTCTGGTTGGGCGCGAGAGCGGGGTCGATGAGATGGGTGAGGTTCTGCCACGTCGCGGTCTTGGCCGCGGCGCGGAAGAGCATGTCGTTGAAGCTGCGCACGATGTCCGCGGTGGGGTCGGTGAAGTGGACGTCGTTGTCCCCGCCGGAGGAAGCAAAGTCTCCGTATCGCATGGCCTGGGAGTTGAAGGTGTTGGTCAAGGGCTCGAAGCTGGTCGTCCACCACGTCGCGGTCACGTTGGTGGTGATGAAGGCGCCGAGGTAGATGTTGAATGCGTCGATGGTGGCTGGGATCTTCTCCGAAGGGCCGTCAGTATAGGACGGGGCACGGGTGTTGTTGGCGAGGGCCATGACCCGGGGGGGCGTGTCGGGACCATTGAGTACGGCGACGTGTTGACTGTGGTCGAACTGGACGGTGTACTCCAGGAATGCTGGTACCCACCAGCATGTCATCTCGTTGTAGCTACCCAAGCCGTCAACCAGATCAATCTTGCCCGTGTACAGCCACATTGCTTCGCCATCTGTAGCCAGTGAGCCTGGACGTGATTCGATCTTCGGACGTTTCATATGGGTGGTCGTGGAGATGATGAACATGGGGTTGCCTCCCAGCAAGCCGTCGCCGTAGTAGAACACCTCCTTGATTCCACCCCATGTCGAGTTCGCATCGTGCCACGTGTCGTTGGTGATGGGCCACGTCGCGCTGGTGCAATTGACATTCGTGACTCCCGGCCCAAGAGCTTTGCCGACACAGACCCCTTCGCAGGCGGGCTGCACTGGAAGCGAGAGGGACGAACAGGGATGCCGCGATGACCACGTTCGTCTTCTTGACCAACAGAGCCGCTTGGAGCATGCTGGAGCTCGCCTCCCAGTGCTCCTCAAGTTCGCGCATGGTCGCCCCTCTAGAGGCACGGGACCACCTTCAAGCGTCAGTAAAGGAGACCCCACCACACCGTTGCACCAAAATCAACATACCAAGCGATCGGAACGGCTCGAGCATGACCATATGCCAGAGCAGCGTTGGCAACGGCAGAGGCTATAGCCAGATACACTGTGGGTTGCACGGTCCATCTCGTGATTGGCTGATTATCCGAGGCTACGAGGATGGCCAGGGAGAAGAAGACAGAGGCAATCGTGATGCACAGAGCGAGAATGCCGGAGAGTGGCCTGAGCTGTACCCATCGCGGCAGTCGATGCCGCGCGCTGTTGCCCGTAGGGTGTCCTGATGCAGGAATCGGCTGCTGCCCGGCCTTCGTCTCGACACCTGGATCATGCGCCGGGTCGATCGGCAGGAATGTCTGCTCTTCGGGTACGAAGGCGGCCGCGGTTCCGTGCTCGAACTCCAGGGGCGGTGTACGGGATTCTGAAGATGTGCTGTCCGCCATTGTCGCGGAGAAGCTGCGCCTCTGGCCCGCCAGCTCGATTCGATCGCTACTACGCTGCGTCTCTGTAATCGCGCCGCCTGTCATGTCGGCCGGCAGCGAAGCGTGATGACCAGGATCCAGCGCAGCATCAGTACGTCTATGTCGCTCGAAATCGAAGCTAGGGATTCGAGACTCCGGGCTCGCGTTGTTGGCCATCGCTGTGATGTGCTTGCGTCAGTGGTACGGAGGCGAGAGGAAAGACCACTTGGTGTTGGCGAGCGGCGTGAAGGTCATGTAGACCCTGGTGCCGGGCTGGGCATGGTTGACGACCGGCACAGCCTCGTCTCGACATTGAACGGTTGGATCCGCGTCTCCTGCAAGGCTGGGTCACCCTGCGAGGGCAACCCGCTTCACCAGCATGGAGCCTAACGAGTGAGTATTTCTCCTCTACACCGCTCCCACTCCGGCACAGCCAAGCATACATCGCATGCACCTCGCACGCTGCCATAACAGCTGCCACCCATGGCCAGTCGCGATGGGGAAGTCGCGAGAGGCGCAGCGGAATCGGCCTTTCGATGGAGGGGCTGTCATAGTACATGTAGCAGTCGGCTGCGGGCAGCCCAGCCTGACGCCTCCATCTGCGCGCTCGCCGCCGTGGCTTGCATCGCGAGGCTGTGATTCGAAAGAACGTCCATCGAGCGCGAGGCGTAGCCCGAAACTCTGCCCTGTCGATAGAGACCAACACTCGAGCAGGCTTGGGCGAGGGGCTGATGATGGATGGATGGGATGCATGTCGCCTTGAAGGCTGCGCCGTGTCGCGTGATGATGAGGTGCTCCGCTCACGATTGTCTGTCTGCAGTCACAGTCCATCGGCACTAGCGTGTCAGGATCCGCCAACGTTAGAAGTAGGTAAGCTTGCGCGAAGTCAGCAGCGTCAAGGTACTAAGGGTACGCCAGCCTAATTAGGCAGGGACGAGGGTGCCCTGGTTCGTACGCGGGTGGACAAGTGGTCTAGTCTTGATCTACATACTACACAACTCATACGACTACCTGCACAGTCACAGCCCTACCCAAATTCCCAATTACGCTGGTTCACATGTGTGAATACCGTTCCCAAACACGCCGGTCCAGTCACATACCCAAGCTCATCAGTATCCCCTCCCGGCACTCCGGACATTCCTGTCCCGCGACGCCCGGTCCCTGCTCGTCCGCGAGATGACCGGGCTCGGGCACGCCTCCTCGCCATGCCCCCGCGGCGGCGGCGTCTCCTCGCCCGGCGTCGTCGCCACGGCGTCCTTCTCCTTGAACTCCTCCGCCTCGCTCTCCCCGCCCCTGCTCAAGGCCCGCTCACTCTCGATCCCCTTGTCCGCGAAACTCAGCGGGCTGCCGCCGGCGTGCCCGCTGTCCTTGAGCGTCGTGCTCGTGCCGTCGCTGCTCTGGATCTCGTCGCTGAAGCGCACGTGCTTCTTGTGCCACTCGCTCTCCTCGTAGATGAAGGGCTCCTCGCCGTCACGCCCGTACCACAGCGGCTCGTTGGCCGCGATCTTGCGCACGTTGAGCCAGGGGTTGGGCCCGAGGGAGGCGGCGTGGAAGATGACGTCGACTTCCTCGAGACTGCGGTAGCCGGTCTCGGGGAAGAGGAAGTAGATGACTGGTACCGCGACCGCGTTTCTGGATGGCAATTAGCACGTTGAACCCCCTCGTGATGATCATTGGAAAGCTAGACTTACGTGCAGGCGAAGATGATGTACGTCTTCCAGCCAATGTTGTTGAACGCCACCGGCGCAATGAGCACCACGACAAAGTTGAAGAGCCAGTTAGCGGCTGTCGATAGCGCGTTCGCCGGCCCACGGATCCGCAGCGGGATGATCTCGACCTGGTACAACCACGCCATACCCTGCCAGCCAATAGCGAAGAAGGTGCAGTAGGCGAAGATGAAGACGGTGCCCGCGGTCAGGCTCGGTCGGCTGTCCAAGTAGACCATGATCGTGACCAGCACCATGCACAGACTCATCCCGCTGGCGCCGAAGATGAGCAGGCTCCGCCGGCCCCAGAAGCGGTCGATGCCGATGACGGCCACGAAGGACGCCAGGAAGAACTCAGTGCCCGCGCATGCTGCGATGAGCATAGCCACCCAGCGCGTGTAGGCGTACTGCTGCATGAACATGAGCGCCAGGTACTGCGTCACCAGATTAATGCCGGACATCTGCTGAAAGATCTGCAGCACGACAGCCAAAATAGCGCGGTGCGCGTGGCGGTAGTCGCCCATGCTCGCCACATCCGTCGCGCTGCCCTTGCTCATCTCGATGACGGCGTCCTTGATGGAAAGGAACTCCTGCCGGGTCTCGACCGCGTCGCGCTCGTGGCCGTTGAGCGCGGAGAGCACGTTGAGCGCCTCGTCCTCGCGCCCGGAGAGGATGAGCCAGCGCGGCGACTCGGGCATCACGGCCATGATGCAGAGCATGACCAGCGCGAAGATCAGCTGGATCGAGATGGGGACGCGCCACGCGGCGGAGCTGTTGTGGATGAAGGAGAAGGCGAAGTCGATCCAGTAGCTGAAGGAGAGGCCGGCGGCGATACAAGCGCCGGCGGAGATCATGAGGAGTGTTCCGCGGCGGTGGGCCTTGGTGCACTCGGCCTGCCAGGCAGGTACTGTCGCCGTGTTGAAGCCATTGCCGAAGCCTGCGATCACACGTCCGGCGATGAACTGGCCGTACGAGAACGATGTCGCCTGGACGATCTCGCCGATCATGAGGAAGGTGGTGCCGATGAAGATGGTCTTCTTACGGCCGATCAGATCGCCCCAGAAGATGGTCAGCATGGCGGAGATGAAGCAGCCGATGTTCCATGCCGCGACCGTGATGCCCTGGATGGTCGCGACGTGGACGTTGCCCGGGTTGCCGATGGTGTCGACCTGAGGGAACTGGCGGCGGAACTCGGGGACCACCAGAAGGCCCGCGAGGTCGCCTTGGTCGTAGCCGAAGAGGCTGTGGCGGGTGTCAGTACAGCCATGTCTTGTCTCGGGGAAGCACACAAGATGCTGTCTTGTTCGACATACAAGAAGGCCAGGCCAGCAACCATGCCTATCGCGACCTGCAGTTTCGCCCCTCGCAGCCCGCCATAGCGTGCCATCGTCGCGTGTCCGAGACTTCACCAGAAGGCCGTGCCGTGTATGCCGCTGATACGGACCGCTGACCACTTTCACGCAGATTGATGGCGGTGGGCGAATACGAGAGGAGTGCGCCGTGGTAAGCAGAGCGTGAAGAGGTAGAGACACGGAACCCCATCTCGTCTTGAGAGCAAACGGTCGCGCCAGCGACTCGTTGATGCGCACAGTCCGCTGCAAGGGTTGGAGGTGACGTATCGATATGAGAAAGTCTACCGATATCCGACTTCCGGCCCGCAGGGCGTCTGGCTCCTGCTGCTCTCACCGTAGAGTTCGCGTGGGTTGGACCTAGCTCGACACCATTGTGACGGTAAGCTGCATGTACCAGGTCCTTCTGCGAGGCCATGCGATGTGTTCTGCGCCCATGGAAGCGTCCCGTTCGTCAAAGTCAAGCGAGAGTGGTCGCTGTTCCTGCAGGAGCGAAGGCGCGCTTGCAGGGATCCGTCTTTGGGAAGCCCCGGGCAGGTCTCCGCACGAGATCCGCGATCGATCTCGCGGTGTCGATCTCATGCAAAATGCGTCTGTCACTACTGCGCACGCTTGGCGCGTCCTACCGCATTCATCAGGAACCTTTGAGACAGCAGCACATGCATCGAACATGTATACCACGTGTCGTGCAACGGACCGCCGCTAGAGAGCCTCATCAAGCTCGACCTCAGTTATTGTGGCGTAAGGGATCGAGCTCGAGCATTGGAAGATCTTCGCCACTGGATGATCTTGGGATCGATGTCGGATCGTAATTTGAAAGAGGTGGACTCTTATTGAACACGCACCCCGCGAAGGCGGCCAGCAGGGCGACTCATGTCTAACGAACCCGGAGATATCACTCAAGCTTGCACTGATTCGCCGGCAAGAGATCTCCGACCAGCCGGTTCCTTCAGACCTACTTGCCCCGACCCCTCCCCCGTCCCCTCCCTCTCCCCCTCCCGCGTCCGCGACCCCGCCCCCGCGCACTACCCCTCGTCGACGCCGCGGGGGTACTACTCGCGCTCGCCTCCGCCTCTTCGCTCCCCTCCTCATCCCCATCATCCGCACCAGCCTCCTGCTGCGCCTCCTCCTCCTCGATTACCTCCCCAGCCGTCCGTGTCGACCGCCTCGCCCTCGCACCAGGCGCAGCGACCGCACCTCTGCCCCGTCCTCTGACGGCACCGCCTCGCCCCCTGCGGCCGCGGCCCGAAGGCGTGGCGGCCGGCTCGCTGCATTCGATGCTGAAGGAGGGCGTGAACCTGATGGGCGCCTCCCCCGCATTCAACTCGGGGAGTTCGCCTTCGCTCTCGCTCCCCGCGTGATCTAGACGGCGCTCCCACTTCATCTCCTCCCACCCTGCCCCCTCCAAAGCGAAGTCCCGGCTGTGGATCCTGTTCTCCGCCTCGCTGTACCCATCGCTCTCCTCCTCTTCCTTGTCCCCATCATCATTATCGTCGTCCTTCTTCTCGCTCGGAAGGCCGAGATCCGACAGCTGCCGCGCATCCTCCCTTTCATCTAACGCGGCGAGGTCGTAGACACTGTGCAGTTTCCGCCAGATCCCCGCGGGCTTCGTGTGCGCGGCGCGGGGGTGGATGGCGCCGGTGGCGAGGAGGTGGGCGTGTAGGGCGAGGAGGCGGAAGTGCTTGTGGATGCCTGTGCGCCATTGGTCCGCTTGCGTCAGCCTGGCGGTCGCGATTACAGTCAGCGGAGGTGGAGTGATGAGGATGTTGGCTTGAGGACGCACCGGTGGGTTTCCAGGTCATGAGGGCTTGGAAGAGGCGGGCTTCTTCCTCGTCGGACCAGGGATCACTGACAGGGTCGTCGGTGCTGCCTTGGGTGGGTGAGGCTGTGGGTTCGGCTTCGACGGGCGTTTGCGGGTGGGAGAGTGGTGTGGGCGAGATTGCGCGGGAGACTCGCGCCCGTTTGCGCGGAGGCATCGTGGAGTTGTTGGTGAGTTGTATGGGCGATGTTCGGGATGCGAGGTGCGGCTCCCGGAGCTCGGCCGCGGCGACACGAACCTGCCACGCGACTTTGACGAGCAGGTGGGGTTCGTCGCATTGGTATCACTTGGCAAAGGCAGATCCGGTTTCTTGGTCTTCTGATATTGGGCGACGATGAAGAACGACATACAGCCTCCTATCGCCTTCCTGTGCGCCCATACCTACCATATCGATCCTGGGTAAACGAGCTGGTCTCGTTTCTGTACGATAGACTCGCGATTACGCCCGCCCAGCTTGGAGAGCCTGTTCGACTCCTGCAATATGGTCCGCTGGGGACGGTGAGCTTCTCCCATTAACCCCTGGTTGGCCTCACGTACTGACTGCCGCAGGCTCTTCGGAGGCGACACCCGCGAAATGCACGATGAGATCCAAGCGCTCCTCCCCTCGCACAACGAGCACCCCATCATCCCCCCGATCCCCGCCCGCGATGTCACCCTCATCGCCCTGCGCCTCAAATACCAGATCGAGCAGGTCATCCCCTGCGAGCTCCCCAGCGAGCGCGTCTCACTCCCCCACAGCAACGTCCTCACGCCCGCCGTCATCGCGACCGCCAAGTCCGCCGGCAAGCTCTCGGGCTCGACCTCCGACCACGGCTCCTGCGTCGTCTACTGCCTGCTGGTCGTGAAACACTGGTTCAAGATGCAGGCCAAGCTCGAGCTGTGGGACGCCGACCTGCACGACCTCCGCGCCGAGGCGTGCGAGGTGGTCGCTAAGAACATCATCGAGGAGGAGGAGGACATGACGTACCTGATGCAGGAGGTCCTGCTCAAGCGCTACAGCATCGTCGTCGACGGCGAGGACTCCCCGCCGGCGAACGCGATAGAACGCGCTGTCGACTTGCACGCGGTGCGTGTGATTGGGAGTTCAGGCTACCAGAAGTGCATCGCGCATCTGTGGCGCGGCTGGCTGATGCAGGATCCGGATGATGGGAGTAGGTTCATGGATTACACTGGCAAGACGAGCACGAATTACTGGGACCACTTTGATCCGGACCGGATGCGCGTGCCGCAGTACCAGAACGTGATGCAGATAGTGATCTCGACGGTGTATCTGGGGCTCTATACCGGCGCCATCAACACTATTAACCCGACTGGTGATTTGGACGTCGTGGAGGGGTTGCTGTATCTGTTCACGTTGGGCTTTGCATGCGATGAGATTGCCAAGTTCTACAAGGTCGGGCGGTAAGTACCATCTCAGCCTCTGCACATCAATCGCATTCGACCACAGGCTGATATTCTTACGCAGCTACTACCTCTCTTTCTGGAACGTCTTCAACAGCACCCTCTACGCTCTCCTCACCGTCTCCTTCGCCACGCGCATGATCGCCCTCGGCCACCCGACCGACACCCACCGCCGGTACCGCATGAACGAAATCTCCTACGACTTCCTCGCCTTCTCCGCGCCGATGTTCTGGATGCGCATGCTGCTCTACCTCGACGGCTACCGCTTCTTCGGCGCCATGCTCGTGGTCCTGAAGGTCATGATGACGGAATCCCTCATCTTCTTCGCCCTCCTCTTCGTCGTCCTCGTCGGCTTCCTGCAGGGCTTCATTGGCCTGGACCTCGGCGACGACAACGAGATCACGGCCGTCAGCTTCATCATCAAGCAGATGCTCAACGCTATCCTCGGCTCGCCCGAGTTCGACGGCTGGTCGCGCTTCGCGCCCCCGTTTGGCCTGGTGCTGTACTACATCTACAACTTCATCATCATCGTCATCCTGCTCAACGTCCTCATCGCTCTCTACAACTCGGCCTACGAAGACATCACCGAGAACGCCAGCGACGAGTACCTCGCCCTCTTCAGCCAGAAGACGATGCAGTTCGTCCGCGCCCCCGACGAGAACGTCTTCATTGCGCCATTCAACCTGATCGAGATCGTCTGCCTCTCCCTCCCCTTCGAGTGGTGGATGTCGAAGCCGCAGTACGAGCGCCTGAACGACACCGTCATGGGCGTCATCTACTCCCCTTTACTCCTCTTCACCGCGTTCCTGGAGACGCGCACCGCGCGCCGCGTGCGCTTCAACCGCAACCGGCACGAGGCCGACGACGACACGATCGAGGAGTGGGAGCAGTTGGCCGCGGAGATGGACGTCGAGGGCAGCGGGTGGGGGAAGCGGGTGGAGGAGAGCAAGCCGAATGTCAGTGTGGATGGGACGCTGTCGGAGGTGCAGAAGCTGCGGGAGGAGCTGAAGGAGTTGAAGGAGATGATCAAGGGGTTGCATGCGAATGGTAGCAGTTGAGTAGCTTCCGCGGGTGATTGTTTGGGTTTGCAGTGGGCTGGTGGGGTTCTAGGTGAGCGAGGCGTCCGGAGAGGTTGGAGTGGGACGGTCGAATGGATGTATGGATAGGATTGTATAGTGTATGTCCCTACGATTTGCAGCAGGCCATGTCCACGGCCAGCAAATGCTCGACGTGCAAACGACTGGGCACTGCGCTCTCTCGGCAACGAGGTCTTCCGTCGACAACACTACGATCGCCTGGTTGCTTCCCACCCGACTCGACCAGCTACTTACAAGCCCCTTGAACACCATAAAGAACTCAGGGCTGGACATATCATGCAAGATGGTGGGAAATGATGTCATGAACCACCTCACATCCAGATACATCCATGTACACACCAACCTGCTCTCCAGCACTCCACGCCACGGACGCGCCCGACCGACCGGATCAAGTTCAGTAACCATGACAGCCAGACTGACCCCCCTCAGAGACCTGAAGGTCCTCGCCCACCAAATTCCCGCCCACGGCCTCACCCCCAATGCATCCCTCCAGCACAAACCCCTCCTCATCTACCGCGCCGCCTTCCCCTCCCCATCTGCCTCGAGCATCGAGGCCCACCTCTCCAGCGTGGGCGTCGTGAAGCCGCAGTGGCGGTACAGTATGTACCGCACCTCGCACTTCCACTCTACCTCCCACGAGGTCCTGGGGATTGCGGCGGGGAGGGCGAAGCTGTGTTTTGGGGGGGAGGCGAATCCGGGGCGGGTGGAGGTCGTGGTCAGTGGCGGCGATGTTGTGGTGGTGCCGGCTGGGGTGGCGCATAGGTTGTTGGAGGATCTGGAGGGGGGGTTCTTGATGGTGAGTCTTCGTGCTGGCTTATTCTCTGCTTTGGTGATTGATTTGGGCGTTGTTGACGGGTGATGAATGCTGAGATACGTGGGGTGATGTGGCTGTCCTTCTGATGGTGATGCTGATCGTGATTTAGGTGGGCTGCTATCCGCCGGGCTGCGATTGGGATATGTGCTATGGGGTGGCTGGAGAGGAGGGCAAGATCGACAAGATTCGGGACCTGCCGTGGTTCAAGAAAGATCCCGTCTATGGGGACGAGGGTCCGGTACTGGACGTCTAAGGCTCATTCTCCGCATCTGCTCGAAACGAGAAGTAAAGAAGCATTTCTTTGCCACGTGTGCCGCAAATGCTCCCAGTGTGAACGACGCACACCCGTCTAGATCCTTCGATCTGAGGCAATCATGCGAATAATACCTGTGTTCGATACAAGAAGTGCTGGGGGCCGCTGTGCCATGGCTTGCAAGTCTTCAATCGCGACGTATGACGACGCAGGTGAACGACAACGACCCTTGCTACGAGCTTCGAGATGCTGGCAACAAGGGCGTCGGGCTCTTCGCCCGACGACCCATCCCTGCAGGTACACTCATCGTGGCCGACACGCCCATCATGACCTTCTCCAAGAAGTACGAAGATGTACAGATCCCCGACGTCGTCGCGAAATTCAAGACTCTACCCGGGCCGATGAAGGAGCGCTTCATGAAGCTGCGCACCGATGCCGACATGCCCAACATCGCTCTCGATCTAGACAACCAGCACCTTGACAGCATGGCGCAACGTCTCGTGGACCTCTACCGCAAATTCAAGGTCAACACATGCAGCGGAGAGGACGGCTGTGCGGTGTACGATCTCCACTGCCGCCTCAACCACGCCTGCAGGCCCAACGCCGAGAAACGCGGGCGTTTGGATAAAGGGATGGAGTGCTGGGCCACGACCGACATTGCCATGGGCGAGGAGATCACGATCTGCTACCACGAGGAGCTCTTCTGGCTGACTACGGCGGAGCGTCGCCAGAATTTGCCACTCATGGGGTACCCGTGGGCGTGTGAGTGCATCCTCTGCACTTCGCCTCGTGAGAAACAGCTGATCAGCGATCTGCGGCGACGGATCGCGCGCCACCTGCGCGTCGTGCTACTCAGGCGCGATCTCACGACGGTGGTCGTCAGACTCAACGTGCCGGCCGTGATCTCCAGGACTATGGTGCAGAACTCCGGTTGGAACATCTGGGGGCGCGACACAATCTACTGCTACCTGCTCGCCGCACTGCGGGATCTGGAGGGCGCGATCTTGAACGGCGAGCTCTCGTTCCGGTACGCTTGAGCGGCGGCCACGCTGGTCAGGCGGGCGGACGCGGAGGGTCTGCGACGTCTGCTCGGGGCTGCTTTCGCGCGATGCAAGGAGTGGAGGGATAGGTCGCGGGCGCTGGCCGCACTGTCGGAGGGGGGTGCCCGGGGCGTGCCGACGAAGTTCCGGGAGACGCTTGACGGCGTGCAGTCGCATGGGGTTTTCCATACAGCAAAGTTTTGATGGGTCTGTAGGAGATATCTGCGGTCCGGCCCACTATCTGACCGTGTGTCCTTCGACACACTTGTGCTCACTCAGTCTGGCAACATTGAAGCATCTTGCAAACCGCGCCTGCAGCCTCTAATTGTGACTTCCACTGACGGCGTGGTACCTCAAACACATTCCCAGTTGCCTCAAGTGCTTGTCAGGGTCGCACACGTCCTGAGCCCAGACTTCATGAATACGATGCGAGTTGTGCATTGTCACATCGACGGCCTCCAGCACTGTCGATAGCATGTCAAGCCCCTGCGAATGCGCTCGCTCCCGCTGCTCCATGAACTCCGGTCCAAGTACCTCAGCAGTCACGGAAAGTTTCGAGATATGCAGCGCAGGTGGCCTTGAGACAGTCTCGAGCTGATCAAGACGCTGTCGCGGACGTCGGCGTGATGTACGTGTATAGCACTACTGATTCAGCATCGCCGACAGGCTATCATTCGTGCCCGCGATGCTGAACATGCGCGCATCCTTCAGCCAGCAATTCCCGTAGTCCATCGTGTCTGCGCCACTCATCTGGCTACTGAACTCCACACCAACACAGGCTGTAGCATTGCCGGTCCAATAGTTGTGCGACGCGCACGCTTCTACGCAGTCCTGATAGGAGTATGCCGCAATGTCTACGTAATGCGAGAGTTGTCAGCCATCAGTGCACCACGCGAGAGCGACTCCAGTCATGCTCACCGGCAAAATCACCGCCTTGCAGTCCGGAGGAGCAGGACAAGGTGTATGTATCGCTTCGGCGGGTGACATATGTCTGCTTGTCCACAGTCGGGCAGTCAAGGGCCACTGTGGATATCATACTGGGCGCGGGTGCTGCGAAGTCGAGGAGGAGGCCTTCCGATGTCGTGGCGACAGCGGCGGCTGACAAGACAGTCGTGGTGCTAACGGCTGTCACAGTTGTGGCGGTAGGAGCTCCCGAAATACTAGAGGGACTACATGCTATTAGCATCGCCCGCTCGCAATATCCGACATGCCATCCAGTTATTGGGACCCACCATTGCCCGTTGCGGTCTTGCACCTCTTTCAAGCGACTTCCGACGCCGCCTCCGACGGCACCGAGAGCGACGACCATAAGGACAAGCGCAGCCGAGAGCCAGAAAGTGGCAGGTCGGAATCCGCAAAGCCGTCGTTCGGCGTCATCGTCGCCTTGATGCACAGCACGATAGTCCGGCTGTTTTGCAAAGGTATGTGCGGCGTACCCTCTCGCATCGCGGGTGTCGTCGTACTTCTGCAAGCCTTCGCTCTCACGAGGTAAGGCTATAGGGTCGTCCTTGGGTACCACTTCCATGGCCGCTGGAGATCTCGGCTTCTTCGACCAGATGAGACTATGTGACTGTTTGGTATGCCGTCCTTAGTGTCCTTGTGACCAGCCGGTGGTATAGCATCATGGGAGCGAAGGCACGAAGATCGCGAGGACTCGCAATCGGGCGCAAAGCTGATGTACGTTGGTAGTTGGGGCCAGCCTTGTCTCTTGTCGACACATCAGGCCGGGATCGCATGGCGTGTGCGTTGTAGCCTTGCTGCGCACAGTGCGGTCGGCGGTGTTAGGCCTTGCCACAGATTGTGCAGCAGGATTCCGAGGGCTGAGGACATGTATACAGTACAAGGTGCTGAAAGCGGCCATCCGGTGCGCGGTGTAATGGGGCCGCATATGCAGCCACTGCCCCGGCCCTGTCATCTTGAAGTCACCGGACAGTGATCTGTGACGGTGGCCAGCCTGCATCACAAGGTCGCAAGGGATGGTCATGCGCTTCCCTAGTGACGATGGCCGTTGTGTTGCGGCTTTTGTTTCCCAAAAAGCTACAACGGCTGCATGGCTGAGGTGCATACCAGACGCTCGTCTGCCTCAGCCCGACGTTGATACACATCGCGAGAAACCTCGATACCGTCAGTCAAGCTACCGAGCCACGATTCGCCACCTCTGATCAGTTTGAACGTGGAAGTGCAGCAGAAGGCGTGCTCGACGCATTGCGCAGAAACGAAGATGACAGTTAATGCCAATTCATCTGCAAGTCCCGATGCATCCGATGATGCTCAAGTCGATGCTTGCCCCCCATAAAAGTCGTTCCAGTCCAGCATCGCCAGCAGCATCTGCATTGCAAGGCCATCATCCTCTGCCAAATTACCAGGTCCATGAGTCTTGGGAGGCGTATCCACGATCGTGCGGAGCAAAGCCAGCAACTTGATCACCGCCGCATCCAAGCCGCTCTCCTCCATCGCAGACCGATTCGCATCACGTGCATCCTCCACCTGCATCACCGCAGCCGACTTCAGGATGGCTGTCAGGACGTCCTCGATCGCGAGCCGTACCGCCTGCTGTTTTCTCTTCAGGAACAGCCGTGTCCTCACCGTCTCGAGGAAGCGGAGATGGAGATCGCGCAATGTGTTGATGCTTGCACCCACGGTTGGCTCGCTCTCCAAAGCCGCCTCCACATCGTCAAGTGAGGCCCGGAAGCTTGCCCAAGGCGCCGAGATACCTACGTTGACGAAGTACGACATCAGCGCCGTGGTGACGTGGTGTGCTTGCACGGCGAAGCGTGCAGCCCCTGACCCTTTAAAATGACTTTCAGACCTGCAGACGCTGCGCCTGATCCTCGCTGTCAGGTAGACTGCCCTGACGAGCCGTAGCAGAAAGCGGAAAATGTCATCGTATTGCTGCATGGACGCCGGCGTCAGAACAGCATCCAGCGGCGGCGGCGCGGCAAACTGCAGTCGCAGGAAATCGAGAGCGTAGATCGAGCCGGCGTCCACCACGCGATCGATCTCCTCGTCGGGCAACTCTCGGATCGCGAAGCTGAGGCCGCCCGGCAAGTCGCGCGAGCCTAGAGCGGACTTCGAGGCAGCTGTGATGTCGCGGTATGCTTCGCTCAGCACGCCAGCTAAAGTGAGTCTCAGCTCGGAGCTCGCAGGGGGCCAGCGCTGGCCGTCACGGACGCCTAGGCGCAGGCCCATGGTCTCGCCTGTAGGTACGATGCCCCTTCTCCTCTCTGCTGTTTGGGTCTCGGTACTGAACAGCGCGGTGGTCAGGCGTTCGACGAAGTCTCCGTTGCCGAGGAGGTGGAATGCATGCTGGAGATTGAGGTGGTGTCGAAGACGGCAGTCTTGGAATAGGTAACGCAGCAGGACACGATTGAGATGTTGCGCTTGCTGTTCGATTGCCGGTCGTAGGATGTCGAATGGCGATGTGAAGTAGTCTTGGCCCATACTACCCCAGTCGATCTGAGTCTCGCCGTCTTCCTTGGCCAATGCCGTGATGACTGCAGCGCACACAGGGTCATGGCCGGTAGATCGTAGCGGGCTCGGAACAGAGTCCATCCGATCACGCATCGAAATGCAGGACTCTTGCTGCAAGTCGTGCGCGGTCCAGACGCCGTCCTCAAGCCCTGAATGCATCGGAGAGTGCATACTCGCACCTGCTTTGCCAAAATCAGATCCTGGAACGTCCAGCAATGGAGTCCCGTCATGTAGAGCATTGGGCAGGTAGGTTCGCAGCATGCTGACTGTCGCGCGAGTCTCGCCGATCAGTGCGTTGTCTTCCGGCGCTAGCAGGCTGCTCGCTTGAGGAGAGCCTGCGGTCACAGATACCAGCGATGCCGCCAGCGTGTGTTCATGGAGGGCTAAGTCGGCGGTTGTGAATGGTTGGACGACGAGTCCCAGATCGGCAGCCATAGCTGTGAGCCACGGTCGGCAGACCTGAGCTAGCACTGCTTCCAGGACGCTCGTGTACGCGCTTCCTGTCGCTGTGATTCCAGTGATGGCATCAGAGAGGCTGGCAATGGCTGCTTCGTCTGTCATTCTTTCATGGACCCGTCGTCTCAACATGTCCATAAGTTGGAGGATGTGCCAAGGCTCCTCAAGCAGACCTTGCAGCTGGAGCAGAGAGCGGATGTGCGGCAGTGAGGCCGTGATGTTGGCCTCAATGGCTTCGGTAACGTTTGCAATGCTTCGTCTCAGCGCAGTGAGTACTGCCGAGCTTGACCGCAGAGGCGAGGTGAAGGCAGAGTACGCCTGCAAGCGACGGTACATTGCGGCGTACTTCATGATCTTCCTAGGGTAGCTCTTATGAGTCGCCATGCTCAAGCCCGCGGTGGGTACATTGAGCAGGGTCTGCGCGAAGCTCTGGGTCGCCTCGTCCCATTGGAAGAAGACGGAAGACCTGCCGAGCGCGAGATTGCAAAGGGAGCGTAGCGATACACCCCGTGGGAGTACGCCGGCGGAATCATGGCGGTCCTTCGGCAACAACGCTGTATCGAAGGCATCAGGCCCGGCTTCGGAGAGATACGCAGCACCGACAGTGAAGGGTACGCTCTTCCGTTCGAAGCCTTCCCATGTCAGCAGTCGGGCTGGCTCCCGTCCCCCAGCTTCGTCGAGATCAAGGCTCCAGATATCGTGTTGCAAGTCTGTTGACTGTTCCTGCTGCGTAGGTGCGGGCTGGGTGCTTCCTGAGTCTGCGAGGTCTTCGAGCTGGTCGAGGCCATGATTGTCGCCGTCGAGGTTCCCAACAAGCTCCGGCAGATCTAGGTCATACGCCGGTATAGCTGGATGGAGAGTCGTGCCATCGAGGTCGGCGAATGTGAAGTCAGGAGCCTCGAAGAGCCCGGCCTTTCCGGACAGTGAGTCGAGAGCTTTATGAGACCACAGATCGTTCAGTACGAACGGCGAGAAGTCGTCCATGGCAGACATTTGCCTGTCTGTAACGGCCCATATGTTCGGTATCGAGTTGGCCACGCTAGTGAGGTTCGACGTTGCAGGACGACGCGTCGCGCGTTGTCGATGTCGGATGACGTCGGGGAAACTTCGGCTTCGACATGATCTCCCGAGCGATGATCATCTCAGTGATCTGACCAACATGAACGTCCATCACTGTACCGCATTTGTACAGTCCAGCTATGCTACATGATACATATATGCGGCCGAGTCTATTGCTGAGCTTCAGATCGAAGTGCGGACGAGCGACAGTCCACCCTCCCCACGCACCCTCGCAGAAGTCCAGCTCCTCTGCACTTCACACTCGTCATGAGACCTGACGCTCCGGATCGCCGCTTAGGGAGAACTCCCGAGCGCTCTCGGAACATCAGGTCTCGTCTGTGAGGTAGTGGCTGAGTGCTACGCTGATGAAGCAGCCCGACGACTGAGATCTCCACCCGTCGTGGTGCTCGCTCACAGCACAAGACCAGCCGCGAGCAGACCCAGGCCCCCGATGAAGCCACTCACACCCGTAAGCATCGCCGCAGCTGCCGAAGAAGATGCCGACGCCGCAGCTGCGGATGTCGCACTAGATGCCGAGCCAGATGCAGTGCCGGCGGCTGTACTGGATGCCGTTGCACTCGCGCTCGCAGTGCCGCTTGCCGAGCTCTCGGAGCCGTTGGCATTGGCCTGGGCACCCCAGGCCGCGGTGAAGCCCGTGGCGTTTGTGCATGCGCTGCCGAAGGTGCTATTCGAGCCGGACACGAAGTTAACGGGGGCACACTTGATTCACGGTCAGCTGAGCATCATGTGCCGACACGAACACGACAAGACGGACTTGGTACAGATTGCCATCGATCGAGTTGTCGATGACCTGGATCACACCCGCCTTCCCCGCGAACTCGGCCGGGACGCTCATGTACGGCAAGCAGAAGGTTCCAATCCCGGTAGTATTGACGACGGGGACAATGTCGGTGAAGTTGAACGGCGCCTGGGTATCTGTCGTCGCCCGGAACTGCCATCCGCCCTCGGGATGTGTGCTCAGGATCGAGATGGCGAACTGGTCCACCTGGATCTGTGGGCTCGTGCTGTTGACGGTGACCGTGGCGCCACCGCACGGAGACTCGGGCTCGGAATCGTCGATGAATCCCGCGGTCGGTGGGTACTCCAGGACGAAGTGTGCGGATGCAATCGAGGCAGCCGCTGCGGCGAGGAGGATTTGAGATATCATGGTGTATCGGGGCATGAGGAACGATCAGTCGGGACGCTACTGGCGAATTATCACAAATGCAGTGTTCGGATGAAGCTATGGAGCCTGGAAATCTGCTAAAGCGAACTTCAGGTAACAGCGGGACGGTATCATCATATACTGCCGATTGCTACTCGCACGTGGCCAAGTACCTACCATTTGGCCAAAGTCGAAACTTGCTCAAAACCGCTGTATAGCCGCGTGCACAGACACATATTTCCGAGCTTGGCAGCAACGAGAGGTGAGCTTCGCGAGCCTAGCGCCTGGGCATGAGCACGTTTGCGACAGTACCTCTTATCACCACAGGGCTGTAGACTGCAGTAGTATGTGCTGTTCGAACAATCGCCTTGTCATTTTCGTAAGCGCCTTTGACAGGTCCGCACATTGCAGTTGCAGTTCATCTTCGGAGTCTTGCATTTGCATCAAGCTGCGCGGATAGACCTGGAATGGACTGATAAGATCCGGTACTGAATAGAGCGAGGAGGAGACAGAGCCAGCGTTATACCAAAGTGGGGCCTTGAGAGTCCACCACGAGGAGAACACCACCAGGAGGACGAGGCACCACCATGGACGGGATGGACATGAGCAGCATGGGAGGGATGGACATGGGGAGTTCCGGGATGTTCACAGCCGTGAACCAGGCCGTGGCTCACGGCTACTGGTATGGGATCGCTGGTGTTACCGGTCTGTTCACCATTGCGAGACTGGTCAACATGGGACAGGCACGGCATAGGCTTCGACGGCAGGAACGAGAGCCCCACTGCGTCCCATCTAGACCACGCGGCGTCTTGTCTCAAGCCTACGCCACTGCCACCGCGACATTACGGGAGATGTCATACGCACAGCCGGTCTACTTCACCGGCCCAATCAGCAAATATCTCAGCCCGCTGCCCATAGGCCGGTGGCTGATCTTAGTGGTCTACTGGACGGCCATCCTCCTCTTCCTCTGGAGCAACACCATCCTGACGCCGAAAGATCCGCTGTACGCCTACAAGTGGGAGAAAGTCGGCTTCCGCGCCGCCTGGGTCACGGTCGCGCAGATCCCCTTCATCTACCTGCTGTCGATGAAGTTCAGCCCGCTGACGGCGCTGACGGGCATCTCGTACGAGCGCATCAACTGGCTGCATCGCTGGGCGGCGCGCACGGTCTTCCTGACGGCGATCGTGCACTGGTCGTTCTTTTTGCGGGAGTGGTGGCTTGCGGACTTTGTGGCCTTGGAGATTAAGCTGATGCCTATGGTGCGGTACGGGTTCGGCGCGTTTGGCACTCTGACTTGGATGGTGTTGTCCGGTTTCGGCTTCTTCCGGGCGATGGCCTACCAGATCTTCGTCGCGCAGCATATTGTTGCTGCGGCCGTCCTGCTCTGGCTACCGTTCTGTCACGTCCCGACTTATGCGAGATGGAACGTGTGGCTCTCCGTCGCCTTCATCGCGTTCGATTGGGGGATGCGGATTGCGTGGAACACCCTGCGCAACACTCATCTGATGAGCAAGAGTGGCTTCAGAGCGCCAGGCTACTCCGCGCGCCTGGAACCGCTGGCCGGAGACGTGGTGCGCGTGACGATCCCCAACATCGACTTCGCCTGGCGCGCGGGCCAGCACGCCTTCCTCACCATCCCGCGATTGCGACCCTTCGAGCTTCACCCATTCACGATTGCCAACGCTGCCAACGCTGTTGGTGGCACTGCAGGTGAGAGGTGCTTGACGATGCTCATCAAAGCCCGCTCTGGCTTCACGAAAACTTTGCACGATGCAGCATTACGGGCCGCCAGCAGCGAGCGGACTTACCGGGCACTGCTGAGCGGTCCCTGGGGCGCGCCGCCCGATCTCCGGCAGTACGAGACGGTGGTGCTCATCGCCTGCTCAACCGGCGCATCCTTCACGGTATCATTGCTGGAGGAGCTGGTCTGTAAGCGGTCTTGCGTGCGCAGAGTGATGCTGCACTGGATCATCAGGCACCGTGAGCACCTGACGTGGTTCCAGCAGCCATTGACGGCCGCCATCGACGCTGCACGAGCCTGCGGGCTTGATGTCCAGGTCACGATACACGTGACCCAAACCGCGGGCCAGGTCGATGGTGGTCTTGATCCGTTACCCTTGAAGGAGACCCGATCCCCACAAGTCGTCGAGCTCGCGAGTTCAGCGCACAGCTCCATTGCGGCAAGCCTGTCTTCGGCCGGCGACGAGAAGACGCCCCTCTCGCGCGAACATGCCGGCGTTCACCGGGTGCAGAGCTCGAGTCTCACCATCTTGAAGAAGAGCCGGCCCACGGTGGAAACCATGATCCGCCCGCCTGTCGAGGCCGCTCTCGGCGAGACGGCAGTCGTGGTCTGCGGCGGGCTCGCGATCACGGCCCAAGCCCGGACGTTCGTGGCCGCGCTTTCGGATGAGCGAGCCGTGCACAAGGGCACTGGGGCGCAGGGGATCTACCTCTTCACGGAGACGTACGGCTGGTGAGGAAGATCCACGTAGAATACTCGACACAGCCTCTGCAATAGATGCAGCGATTCGGCGAGCCAGAAAGGTCTTAAAGTTCTACCGCACGACGGGCTTCAGCTTAATCCGCAGGGCGGTCCGCTCCCACACCATGTACGCCCGAAGCCCCGCGTACCAGTCCTCCGCCGGGTCGGCGAGCTCGAAGTCGAAGTTGTACAGCATCTTCGCGAGGAGGAGGCGCATCTTCGCGTACGCAAGACTTTCACCACGTCAGCGTGTGTTCCTCTTTGTGCACGGCAGAGGGGCTGGGGCGTGGACTCAGGGTCGGAAGGTACGCACCCCTTGCCGATGCAGCCCCGCGGCCCGACCATGAACGGCTGCAGCGCATCCCGGCGATCGTTCTTGAACTCCGG